>JABUQX010055597.1:0-2500 GCA_015478945.1 Trachelipus rathkii
CTGTTGTACTTTACGGTTCCATTTCTCAATGGAAGGTGGGTGTTTAACCGTTTTCGCATTTATCATTGAAACGCTTTCGCGTACTGTTACCACTTCAATTACTATTACTATATATATATATATATATATTTAATACGTACAGTACATTTTTTAAAATCGTTTTAAAATAAAATAAAAAAAATATAATAATAATAATAATAATAATAATAAAATTATTATTATTCACTAGGCCTATAAATAACGACCAATAACAATCCAGCTTTTGGAAATAAGTAAAAGATGAATTCTTATTGGTTGTTATTTCACCTTATAACAAAAGAACATATATACAGTATTTTTACCGGCCATTGCAGTGTACCTTAGATAAAAATAAAAAAAATAAACGATATTGCGATGGCAACACGTTGTATCCTTCATTTTTTAAAGAAAAATAATAAAACAATTTATATCCACTATGTACTATACTGCATTACATATATATATATATATATATATATATATAAATATATATTAATATATATATATACTATATATATATATATATATATATATAAAAAATATATATATATATATATATGTATATATATATATACTCTTTCTTTCTCATATATATCTTAATATATATATGTATATGTATATATATATGTATATATATATAATAATAACAATAACCAATAATATATATCAATATATATTTGTAATAATATATTTATATTATCTATATATATATATGTAACTTATGTATATATATAATAACCTTAATAATAACCTAATATATGCTATATATGTAACAACAACTTAATATGCTGTAATATATATATATATGTAATAATAGCTAATAATAGCTAATAATAACAACTAATAATATATATATAATAATAATAATAACAATATGTAACTTAATAATATATATATATAACAATAATATACGTAATAATAATATTTATATAACAATTATGTATCACTTTATCTAAATATATATATATATATGCACCGCATAAATGGATAATTTATATGTTTATATAACATATAATATATATAAGGAGTGGTGCAGAATAAAGAGCCGTGATTTTATAGCAATATATATATACCATATATATATATAATAATAATAATAACCTTAATAATAACTATATATATATAACCAATAACAACTATATATATATATATATATATATTAGATTTTTTTATTAAAATTTATGATGTTGAAAGAAAGATGGGATAACGAAATTTGCTTGAAATTGAATAGAATATGTAATTTAATGAAAATACAAAATTGCTGTATCTTTTGCTTTTTAAAATGCACTTGAAAATATAAATAAAACGAAAAATATTTTTCAAAATTATTTTTATTTTAAACTGTGAAAATATTTGCTGATGTAAGAAATATTAAAAAATTTATGTAAAATTGATTTAGAAAATTTATCAAAAGCAGATTGAAAGTTTGTATTAGAAGACATTTCTTTCAGACGGTAAGTCTAAAACCCATTTTTAAGTCTTAAAATAGTATGGAAGCTTATTATGAAACTATTTTATTATAATATCAAAACAGAAATTATTATTGTCTTGATAAGAAAATTAATATTAATTTTATACTGTAGTTGTTGTTTTAAATATAACATATTAATTTAGTAAAGTGCCCAAAAAATAACAATATCAATTGAACATATAACTTTCATACTTCTGTTTTCAGTAATTCCTCATTCAAATCTTAAAATTTACACTTTTATATATATATATATATATATATATATATATATATATATATCTTCTTCTTCTCTTCTTTATATATATATATATATATATATATATATATATATAACTCTCTTATATACTATGATAAAACCCCTAATGGGGTTTTGTAAATAAATTATATTAACTGTGGTTTTTAGTTTAGCAGTTGCTGTTGGCTTATATAACTTAATATATAACGCTGCCTTATATATGCCATAATAACCAACTTATTAATAATACTGTACTGCTCTGCTATATATATATATATATATGATAATAACAACAACCTTGTATGTGCCAGCGCTATACCTGTATATATGTATGCTAACCAATATATATATGTATATATAATATATATCTTTCTCTACTGCTAATTATATATATATGTATATATATATAATAATAGCCAATAATATATATATATAATAATAATATATGTAATAACTAATATATAATAATATAATAATAAATATATAAAATATATGAAATAACTAACTAATAATAATATATATATATAACCTTAATAATAATAATAATATAATATATATATATATGTAATAATAATATATATATATATAATATATATATACGTAAAATAATAATAATATGTAACCAATAATACATATATATATATGTATGTAATAATAATAATATATATATATATAATAATAATAGTAATAATATAATATAGGCTCTTAATACAATATATGTATAGCAATAACCAATATCATATATATGTATATATAATAGTAACCAAAATTTAAAC
>JABUQX010055597.1:22500-27500 GCA_015478945.1 Trachelipus rathkii
TCCTGGATCATCTGGAGTCTCATTCCCTTCTTTCAGATCATCAGTGTTGCTTTCGACGCTCGAGATCAACTGGTGACATATTTTCCTATCTCACTGACTTATGGTCTTCTGCCCTTAGGGACTATGGGGAGTCTTGCGTGGTGGCGCTTGATATATCCAAAGCTTTTGACCGGGTATGGCATGCGTCACTGCTCTCTAAGTTCCTTTCCTTTGGGTTTCCTCCTTCTCTTTGCTTTCGCTTGTCAAGTTTTCTTTCAGATTGTTCCATATCAGCACTCGTTGATGCAGCGACCTCTTCCTCTTTTCCTGTTAATTTGGCGTTCCTCAAGGTTCTGTTCTATCTCCAACTTTATTTTAACTTTCACTAACGATCTCCTCTTCTGTACTTCAACTCTGTTCACTCTTATGCCGATGACTCAACTCTCCATTCTTCCACTCATTTCAAAATCTTGCTCCCTCTTTTGCACTAGAAGTTGCTCTCGTCTTCAGCTTTCCATTCTATCTTGCCACCTGGATTTCCCGGTGGGGCCACCACAACCTTGTGAAATTCAACTCTTTGAAAACTCAACTTCTTTACCTCTCCCTCTCAAAAACACCTACAAACTTACTATTTTTTTCGACGGTTCTCAAACGTCTCACCTGTTGACAACTAAACATTCTGGTTCTTAACATTAAACAAAAAATTATCTGGAAACCTCAGATCATCAACGTTGCTAAGGTGGCCTCAAAGAAACTGGGAGTTCTGATCAGGTTTTTTTCTTCTCCACAGCTACTCCAGTTATATAAGGGCCTTATCCGCCCTGTTTGGAGTATTGTTCTCACATTTGGGGGCTCCGGCTCCACCCTTCTAATGGATAGAGTTGAGTCTAAAGCTAGGAGACTAATTAACGTCCCCTACTTTCTAACTCTCTGACCCTCTATCTCTGCGACGTGACGTTGGCGCACTATCTCTATTTCATAGGTACTAAAAACGGTAGACCGAGAGTGCCACTCGCATTCCACCCCATTGGTGCCCGGGTCCAATACAAGGGTGCCATGCTCTCGCATAAATTTTGCGTAGCATTGAAAATCCCAGACTCGTTCGTTGTGGTGCCTCCTTCTTTCCAGCCACTTCTGTTCTGTGGAACTCCTTGCCATCTTCTGTTTTTCCTACTGTATTTAATCTTCCTCTCTTAAAACCCACGTCTGCGCACACCTGAGAGATTTCGTTAGGTTTGGGCTTGGGTGGGCTTTCCTGTATTTATTTCCTGCCCCCTCCTTGAAAAGCGGCTCAGCCCGTGATGGTGGTAATCTGTAAAAAAAAAAAAAAAAAAAAAAAAAAATAACATCCGCCCATCTTAAATTATATATATTATTCATCACCTGCTTGAGTTCTCGTTATATATCACAATCCAACAATAGAAAATTAAAAATTGGACAAAATAAAGCTCTCATAATAATAACAAGCTCTCTTCCCATCACGCTCTTCCATCATCTACTAAATGAAAAAAAAATTCTCCCCATAAGAGACCATCTCGACATGATAGGCTTTCAATATTATAGTAATCAATTGTAACAACACCAGCACCTAGATGGAAAAAATTACACTATCATTATACTACTTTAACATGTAAAACACTTTGCCCCCACATCCAGTTACCCCCAATAATAAACACAGCCAAACAAAACTAACCCTAAGATCAATTTCTGCATATCCAAGCAACACAATACTTCAAACACGTCCATATGAAATACCTCCTAGGGAACAAACTTTGGACCATCAAACTCGAGTAATGCTGTCCCGCCTTCGCTCTGGACACCATTCAAATTTAGAATCTATAGTGCACTCACCCTTTACCGTCAAAGATGTTTTTCTCAGACTAGATATTCTCAGACAGAACATCTCCTGCTGGACTGTCAGACACTAACAGGAATTCGGAATCACGTCATCATTTCAATGGTGGATCTCTGGGCTCACCCTGTTATTATGGCACAATATCTCAAGGAAACACACGTTTCTCGTAGAAGGGGAGCATTAGGCGACAAATAATTAAGATATATATATATATATATATATATATATATATATATATATATATATATATCTTTTATTAAATTATAGAAAAAAAAAAATATATATATATATATATATATATATATATATATATATATATATATATATATATATATATATATATATATATAATATATATAATTATATTAATATATATATATATATATATATATATTATATATAATATATATAATATATATATATATATATATATCTTTCTTTCTTTCTTTCTTTCTTTCTTCACCTTCCTCTTTGCCCCAAGATTGGGGGTAAGGTGCTGTACAAGCATCGGAAAAGAAAAGCAGTAGGAGAACATGACAAACGTCGAAAAGAAACCAGCCTCTGTACCATAATTAAGTGAGAGCTATCGTACAACTAGACAGATAAATCCACCCTAGAGCATGCTGGTGGACCGTGACATGCGACGGACCCTCACTAAAGAAGATATATCGTCAATAAAGGTTCATCCCCTGGCCAAGGTTGGCTATCAACCATGCCCCCAGACAAATCCCCGACCATTCATCGTCCTATCATGCACCTATACTGCGTCAGCCTACTGCTCTAAGGACTCACATTTATTCTCCTCCTTCGAGATCGATTCTTTACTGAGCTCAATGCACTTTTCATCTTCGTCTCCCATACGGTACAGTTATCCCAAACAGCAAGCGTACACACGGTTAAATATGCATCCGGTCATGTGATGCAGACAAAGCTTACTATCTGACTCATACACAATATTTGTCACAAGCACTGAGAGAATAACGAACAGAGAAAATTCACACCCCTAGCTATACAAATGACATTCTATTCATTTTATTCTCTGCCAGATTTAGCGCCCTTACTTCCGGACCCTAGCAACCTACTCTGCGATTTGAGCGGAATTTCATGTCGCTAACTCTATTGAATCATCTGTGCGTCTAAGGCACCTTAAGCACAACTTCACCTAAAGATCGTTTTCCATCTGAACTAGCGAGTGTGAAGCGTTATATATTCAACTTTCTCTATTCCAAAGGAACCATAGTCTCAACTCCATACATAACACTATGTTGAACAAACATACGCCTGCGATGAGTGAAGACCCTAGCACACTCAAAGACTTATGTCCCAATAGTTAGCATCCACTCAACGATTTAATTATTCACCAGCTAGACAAAGTTACCGTAAGATCATTAAACACAACCTTTCCTTAGCTACACTCATGCATCGCTCTGTTTCTCCCTAGATCATCATCCAAAACATAATACCCTGAGAGAGATATTTAGAACTTCAGTACTACGTTGTCTAGGTCTTGTTTCATCACCGAATCTAACATAAACTCGACGACTTGATAGGAGAGTCTCCTATCAGGCTGCGAGCACCATAAACACGTTAAAGCTGCTACTGTCACGTCCGTGACTTGGTCAAGCCCCTCCTTTTACAAACACGCGCTGACACTAATCCTCTGCGTGATCCGAAGTTCCTACGATCAAAACTCATCTTGCTGCATTTCTGCCACAACGGAATGGTACCAGAGATTCGATCCGCATGGATAATATCGAGTAACTGGTCAACCTCTGCACAACTACTCATATACTCTGAATCCTACCATTGCAATACACACCATATTTCCTGTCATCCCCACCCGATGAATGTAATTTATAGAACACACACATCACAATATAAATACAAATTGATGAGACCAAGTAAATCTATAAACATCGCTAACCCGTGATTCTACACAATCCACTGATTAATGCGCGTATATACCCAAATCGACACTAGATTAGACACCATGTTAATATATGCGTGTAACATGGCGTCACTATCGTCATACATACTATACACACAGTAGCGCATACCAAGCACCAATTAATTCACTAGAACACCTTGCCATAATAGCTTGCGTTGTCCGTGAATTTATAGAGACTCATTCTATACGCCTGTTGTGTGAAAATAAAGCCTCAAAGAAATAATAAAGATACATAAAACCTAAATATACAGTAATTATTCTTCTTTCTCCCTCAATTTTCCAATTCATTTGTTTTCAATGTAAAGATGGACCACACATCCTCTACCACTCCTAAACGCACCTTGTTCTTCACCCAATCAGTTCCCTCAGTCACTCGACGCCACTCTTGAAATACCAGCAGCTATACCTTCCCTACAACACCAATAAAAACTTATACCCCTATAATTCTACAGTTCCCCTTTTCTCCCTTACCCTTATAAAAGGGTACTATTACCGCTTCTCCTCCAATCCCTTGGAACTATACCCTCCATAAACGCTTTATTACACAACTTCCAAATCCATTCAATTCACCATCTCGCCTCCGCCTTGATCATTTCACTAGTTATTTTCTCCTATACCTGCAGATTTACCATTCTTCAACTTTCTCACCCTACCCATTAACTCTGCTCCTTACTAATAACCTCATCCCAAAATACCATTCCTTCTTGCACCATCAAAACCCACACACATTCACTAACGCCTCATCATTACTGTTAATATTGTGCAGATTTTCGAAGTGTTCTTTCCACACTCCCCTCACATCCATTTCATCAGTTACAAAAAGCACCATCCCTATTCATTATTCGAAGCAGATTCCCCTTATTCTCATTCTTAACCTTTCGCGCTTCCTTCAGAAGATTTCCTATTCCCTTGTATGTCTTATTCCATTCATCCTCCTTCCAAAACTGTTCATTTACCTCTTGTTTTCTCCTACGTAATGCACCTGTTAGTATTTCTTTGTTCCTCCTTATATAATTCCAAGATCTTCTTTTGAAACTTCATCATTTGCTTTTCGTACATTCAACCACGCTTCTTTTTTGCCTTTAACCGCTTTCATCACACCTCTTCATTCCACCATTCGCTATTAACATTCTACTTCCTACTTTAGCACATCCACACACTTCCTTTGCACTTCTAACAATTGCTTCCTTCATTTGCCCCAGATTGTCAGTATCAACT
>JABUQX010055597.1:32500-35000 GCA_015478945.1 Trachelipus rathkii
AACTTTGTCTATTAAGAGGTGACGTGGAACTGTATCAAATGCTTTGTTTATGTCTGTTGCCTGTAGAAGATTGCGAGAGGGTGGTAGATTTTGGCTGAAACCTGTGAGGATGTTTTGTGTCAGATCGGTAAGTAGTGCGGTAGTGGAGTGTTTTGGTCTGAATCCATTTGGTGTATCTCAGATGGGAATAAAGGGAGAGATGTGGAAAGTAATGATATAGGTCTACATGAGACAGAAATGTTGGGTGGTTTATTAAATTTTAGTTAAGGGATTATGTGTTCATGTTTACAAAATGGTGGAGTAGTGTTGGTTTGCCAAGCAGTGTTGAATATATTTGGGTTGGCACTGTTATGGTTTTAGTTCCAAGGTGTTTGAGGATGATATTGTATATTTTGTCTGGATTGAAAATAGAAGTACGACAGATTTCATTTATACCTTGAGAATGGTAGTCGAAAGGACGTGGAAATTTAATAAGAAGGAGTTTGTTGCTTTTATAGATTTGAGAAAGACTTTTGATTCTGTGTCTTGTAAAAGATTGTGGAAATGCCTAAAGGAGGATGGTGTTGACTGGAAGGTAAGGAGAGTAGTTCGGAGCATGTACGATGTCTGTAAATGTAAAGTCAGGCCAGGTTATGAAAATGGAGAGTGGTTTAATGCACCTTCAGGAGACAAACAGGGTAGTGTATTGTCTTCAGTACTCTTTATTGCATATTTAGATGCGGTAATGAGGAGAGTGAGGGAGAAGGCTAGTGAATTTAAAGTATATAAAATGATTTCTAACTATATAAATATGTATATGAAAGTATATATATATATAATATGAGGTAGTAGGATTTAAACATTACTCCATATATATAATTATATATTATGTTATCTAATTATATATAAATATATATAAGTTATATATATATATATTATATATATATTATATATATATTAATACTATCTATATTATACTAATATAAATTATAAAATATTCGACACATATCGATTATATTTGGAAAACAATTTATATATATTGGATCTAAGCTATCTGTGAAAATGTAGATATTATATATATATATGATATACGTATAATATATTGAGTAATATTAGAATAGAACTAATTTATATGTAGATTATACATATAATCTAATATTATTATATTTATATATATATATAATGATAATATCCCTATAAATATGTGTACATATGTGGAATATGACATATATATATATATTATTGATAATTGAAATATCAGTATTGAGAAATATTATATATATTATATATTAATATAGTATCATGAGACTATATATTTATATTATATTATATGCTATATTATATTATAATATAAATTAAGTAATATAAATATGCAGAGTTGTCAACCTACCACTCGAAACGGAGAGCGTGGTTAACTATAGATAAAAGGTCACATACTATAACGAGCAAATTAACCCAGATGAGCAACAGATGCAGGCCTTAAAATGAAAGAAATCAAAATTAAAAGTATGAGGTAAAGTGGTAAGAGACTTTCACAGAACATAGGTGGCTGGGAAGAAGGAGGCACCCCAGCGAACAAGCCGCGCATTTACTATGTTCAACAAAAAACTCCATATGCAGACACTGTAACCTCATTTGCTTGTGAGAGGGCGTCGTAAATGTGGGTGATACGTAAGTGGTCAGTCTCCCTCGAGCACTTGCGCTGTTGTCCTAAAGAAAGAGATATGACTCCAACATCTTTCCGCAAAGAAAGAGGTAAGTAATATCGAATTTCGGAACAGTTATGAGTATATTTTTAGCCTTTGATATTCGACCCTATTATCTAAAAACGAGGGTGAACCCGAGCGCCTCATCCACAGATATGATAGTAGTACTAAGACCATTGACAATGGCGAATAGATCTCTTTATGTAGGTGGAACTAACTGAGAAGAGAAAAGTAAGCCTCGCAGTCTAAACAGAAAGAACTCCAATTTCCTTATGAGACCCGCTCTACTAAGCAAGGCATATGTGATGGTGAGGTTCCAAGACATTTATTTTTTATGTTAGGCAAGTGTTCTGTATGTAACTATCGTCAATGGTAAAGAGACGAGATGAATCATGACGAAAGAAGAGTAGGGCAACAGTTCCTAAGATCTAGAACGAGGAAACATATTAATTGGAAGTGAGATTCGAAGATCGAAGGGATCGAGTCCCATCGGCGATAATGATAAAGATATAATTAAGATGTGCAGTCTAAATGAAGATTCATTAAGAAAAAGTCAGAATAAAGTGGGTATATAATATAAATAATAATCATATAATAATATATCTAAATATATATATATATAATATATATAATATTATATAAAAAATAATTGAATATATAATATATATAATAACTATATATTATTAATATAATATATAATATACTAATCATTATATAACTATATCATAAATATAATATATATATATACTATATATATATCCTATATAATATATACTATATATATATTATATATATATATATATTATATAATAAAT
>JABUQX010055597.1:37500-61585 GCA_015478945.1 Trachelipus rathkii
CCGTCTTTAGCATAAAATTAGCGTAATTGAGTATAAATGGTAGTATCTTTGGCAGGGGCATTGTTCCGACTAGCGTTTGTTTTTTTTGTTTGTTTTGCTGTTGCAGTTAAATGATTGTGTTTGTAAAGCCCAGAACTATATGTTTCGCTGTTGCCGCGCTATCGCGCGTGTTTGTGGCCGTTGTGTGCGTATCGTTCCCCTGTTGTCGAATTCGAGGATGTAAGAACGGAGCGCCTGGGTGAACGTTAGCTATGACGTTAGAAGTGCGCCAAACGGCCTCTCTTGGGGAAACGATGTATGTGAGCCTGTAGTGCCCGTCCGGCTGCAGTCGTGCTTCTGGAAACTCAGTAATATTTGGTTGAACTTTTATAGTTAAGGATAGCTAAATTATATGGTATCATTCATAAAATAGATAAACTTATTAAAGAGATGAGAATATGTTTACAATTGTCATGCTGATGCCGACGGGCGTGCTGCGTGTCCGTTCCAGTACTACATTTTCCTGTTCTCTATTGGTTTAATGTAGGATGTTTTTCAATTCGAAGCGGTTCCCTCAGTCGATTCTTGCACAACGGCCTCACTCGGGCTCGGGAAAACGCAGTCTACAAATTTTTCGGTAAGACTTTGCGAATATATGCAACCTTCAACCGATTTGGTCAATTCCTTACGTTTTGTGGTGAGAAATTCTCAAAATTTCACTAAAATTTGATCAAACGAACGCATTTTTGAGAAGTTCTTTAATTTTTCCGTAAGAATTCGCTAAGATAGTGCCTAAAAAGTAAACGGCTTATATCGAAAAAATAATTCCTTTCGATAATTTACTTTACGTATATCACATTTAGTCAACGATTCAATGAGCCTATAGTAATGTTAGACGTTTGATTGAATATACGAAACGTAGTAAAGTAAATAAAAAATATAAGAAAGATTTTTTAATAATATATTATTTATAACACAGGCATATAAAAATATTTAAAATAATGCTCTAAATACTATAGTAATATATATATATATTAAATTAATATATATATTATATAATATAATATATATATAATTATATAGTATATTATATATATTATATATATATATATAATATCATATATATAATATATATAAGATAATATATATATAATATTATATATATATGTTTGATTATAATTCAAATATTAATATTAAAGACATTAAAATTTTATTTAGTCAAAATAAGCACTTAAAATCTTATGTGTTGTGGCTTCTGTTTCGACTGGCACCAACATGTCATAACATTTGTAACTTGTTTATACATTGAGACTCTTTTTACCGCCTTCAGCTCAAACTTCTTTCCGCTTTAAGAGCTTAAGAATCACATTATCGATTCTTCTCGTAAGATTCCTCCCGAAGAGCTCCCTATGAGAACCCTTATGAACCCCGCATCTTGGAAATCCAAAGCAATGATTCATCTGCCATCCCCTAAGAAGCCCCTTTTTTAAGATACTCCCCCAAAGACAGAGAAAGACAGAGAAAGACAGAATGACAGAGAGAGACGAGCCAGAATGGATGGGAAGAAAATTCTGAGAAATGGGGTATTAGGGAGTTTTATAAGAGCAATTACCACCGTTTAATCCGCGATCTTAGTCGGGACAGATGACGACTTTGCAGATAACAATTTTTAAACTTTAGGAAATCAGTTAGCAGTTAGACATTAGTATCAGGGAAGGCGTTGCATAAAAACGTAGAGTCAAAACAGTTTGCTAGTAAGTAGTTTTCCCGCCATTAAAATGGCAATATATCTGTACTTAACTCTGCCAGTGACAACAGCAACATAAATACATTGAGTCATATAATATTATAGTGTATAATGAAGATATACTATATATAAAATCTGCAAATCTATATTACATTTAAGTTTCTTTATTTTATTTAATTAATATGATTAAAAAGACAGGAAAGTTCACAACAGCCGTCAAAATTGTAAAACAGTTAGGCTGGACCTCGTGATTTTTGTCGTGAGCAGAGGTAAACTCAATGGTAACACTTTTTAATATTATTAATACATTAATATTTAATTAATTGATTAACTAATTAACATCAATTTAATAAAATTTTTTCTTTAATTATAAAAAAAAAAACAATTATAATTTGTATTATATTATTGATGACAAGACAAGTAATATTTGATAATTCAACTAGATAATAATTAATAAAAACAAAATAAATAACAGCCAATATGGACAGTGCACAATAAGAATATAATATCAATAAACTAATCATAAAATAATAAGAATTATAATATAATAATAATAAATAATAAATAATAAAATAAGAATAATGATCATAATAAATAATAATAATAAATAATAATTAAATAATACATAATAATAATAAATTGTAAATATTAAAATGTTGTCAGATTTAATAAATAATTTATACTTCTTTAGATTTTAATAAAACAATATAATATATAAATATAATGATACAATTTTATAATTATTTTTATAATTTTTTATATAATTTATGTAATTTATATAAATTGTCATATAATTTATACTTTAATAGATATAATATGATATAATATAGTATATAATGTTCTGAAATCATTTTGTCTCGCCTCGAATTAGTTGCTTGTTAGAGAATTCATGAAAAATGTAATATATTGAATTTTAATTGTTAAAGGAAAAACTATGTTAACAACATTTATCTAATATAATAATATGTTATATCAACTAATCTTACTAAAATGATTGTTTACATTAATGCTATATATACTTTCCATCATATGGGACTCCAACCTCTATCAATTGATATTCTTTTGTTGTTTTATTATAGATTCTGTCCTTCATTGCTATTAACTTTTGAATAATTAGCAATTATATTATTAAATCTAATTATGGTGCTGGTATAATTATATGACGGGAAATAAGTATGCGAACTTAAGCGCACGTATCAATTCACCAATGGGTGCAGTAATGGCACAAAGGGCTTAACCACAACATATATATATATAAGTATATATATAATAATATATAATATATTAGTATTATTAAATATATATATATATATAATATAATATATATATATATAGTATATAAATATATATATATATATATATATATATATAGATATATATTAGGCCTACGGCATAATAAATATCGTAACTACGTAAGCGTAAACTTTACGACAACGTACTATGCTCCATTTAGGTAGGCTAAGGCCTACCGGGCATCAAGATCCCCATATCGACGGATAGGACTCGGTATCGATCTACTAGTTTAGATAAGTTGCTAAGTATACACTATATTAGCTGAAAGTCGTTTTTTATGTTTTAACCCTACGAACACCCTAGAGTAGACAGCATAGACTCATTTGCCGGCGTCCTCAGCCTCTAGGTGGACAACGGGGGGGACTTCGTCACCTTCTCTGTCCCCCAACGGCTCGAGCCCCCCTGAAATCTGAAGTATTTCCATTAAGGGTGGCTCGAGCCGATAGGGAAACAGAGGGGACGGAAGTCCCCTCCGTCGGTCCACCTGAGCGCGAGAGACCCCGACAACTGATATGCTATGCGGTCGACTCTAGGGTGTCGTTTAGTTTTTTAAATCATAAAACGACTTATATATATATATAAAGTATATATAATATATATAGTATATATTATATAATATATATATATATATAGATATATATATATATATATATATATTAATATATATAATATACTATTATATATATAGTATAACTATATATATTAAAATATAGAGAGAGAGAGAGTAGAGCAGAGAGTAGATTACGTGGAAGATGATCAATCGCCTAGCCTCGAGGAACTCAGCGTGAGTCAATCGAACGCTCGATTGACTAAGCATTACTCGCAAAGTTACTGATTCACAACTAACAAATAAATGAGAATATATATATATATAATATATAATATAATAATATATATAGTTAATATAAAATATATATATATTAATATATATAGTATTATATAATATATATATATATATATATATAGTATTATGGGTACAATATGAATTGAATGGCTTCGCTTTCTTGCGGATAATTTCTATTGCTGATAAAAGTTTCAATACCGTATAATTGACAAAAAATTGCTTTTGGTGTGAGCAACTCAGAAGTTCTTTTTTAAAATGTTATAAAACATTGTATGAACTAAAAGGAATGCGTGTTTAGTAATTCTATATTATTTTTGTCTAAGTAACGAATTTTGCGTTCCAAAATTTGGGGCGATAAAAACAATAAAAGACACATTACTGTTGTGTTATTTAAAATTAAATGATAATTACGTTTATACACACATATATATGTATATATATATATATATATATAAATAGTATAATATATAGTATAGTATATATATAATATATTATAGATATATATATTATATAATATATTAATAATATATTATATATATATATATATATATATATATATATATATATATAATATATATATAATAATACTTTACATATATATAATATAAATTAACATATATATAAAATAATATATATATATATATAAATATATATATATATATATATATAATATTACATTTTATAAAATTATATAACAAACAGATAAAATAATATATATATACAAGATCTATATATACAACACATATATAAATTTGGAGATAAATATTTGTTTGGAACGCCACACAGGTAAAGAAAATATAACAATTGTATGAGACAGAAAACAAAATAAACAGATGCAATATTCAGAGTCAGAATTAAGAAGCAGAAATAGAGCTATCTAAAGAAAAATAGCAAGATAAAATGATTATAGATAGTCAAAAAGAGTTATTAAGATATTGAATCTGAAACTTTCAAGAAAACCAACGTGCAAAAAGTGAGCAGACGAAATTAGAATTACTACAGGAAAAACTGTCTAGAAAATGTTCAAGACAATCTCTACAGTAAGCATTAAGAAAGATGGGGACATATGTGGAATAACATACAAAACTTATCAAAAATAAATCGTGTTTTTATAAAAAAGTACATCCCTAGAGTAGACCGCATAATATCAGGAGTCGGGGTCTCTGCCCTCTCAGGTGGGTCGACGGGGGGGACTTCCGTTCCCCCTTGTCCTCCCAATCGCCGAGTACCCTAATAGGAGAAATATATGTCCTGAACTTCAATTTTTAGGGGGCTCGATCCGATGGGGAAACAGAAGGGGGGGACAAAATCGCTTTACATATAATAAGCTATACGCTGATTCCAAAATGTATTATTTGTTTTCCTGGTAACGTGTCAATACTTTTCGTATAGATCCCTGCCCCTTTCTGGAATTATGCCCTTAAAAATATGTGTAATATTCAAATATCATTAATTTTAATTAATTCCTGGCCTAATTAACCTAATAATTTAATTAATTTTGCCTAATTATAAATAAAACAATTATTAATAGTATTAGATATTGATGACAAGTGACAGTGTTGTTTCTGTTTTAGAAACTAATAAATTAATAATAACAAATAATAACAAATAAATTCATGCATAACAATAAGAAAAAATAATAATATAATATATAATAATAATTATAATAATAATAATGAATAATAATAATAATAATATATAATAATAATAAATAATAATATATATAATAATAATAAAAAATAATAATATTAATAATAATTAATAATAATTAATAATAAGAAGCAAAAATTAAATTGTAATATTAAACTGTTTAATTAATTTGTAACTAGAAAAATTTTTACCTTTAGATTTTAAAATAAAAAAATAATTTATAAATTATATATATATAATTTTATATGTATGATAATTTTTTTCTATAATTTTATGTAAATTTTTATATAATTGACATAAATATAATTAATAATATATAATTGTTAATAATATAGTAATGTTCTGAAATATTATTTCTGCCTGAATAATGATTTAATATAAGATATTTGCAATACTGATTTTATTGAATTGTTAGGTGTTAAAACAAATTAATAAATATGTACAACAACATTATCTATTAATATATGTTATTAATCACTAATCTCCGGGAAGCGATTGTTGATTTTATTGATAATAATCTTTTGTTTTATTTAAAACAGCGTTTTTCGTGGGTACTTTTCAAGGAATTACTTTTTGTGAATACTTCGAAAACTATTTTATGGCTATGGGTTTATATATGCGGAGGAAATAAAGATGGAACCGTCAAGCGCGTACAATTCAACCACAAATGGTGGTATGGCTACAAAAGGCTAAACATACCCGACCACATTGGCGGCTTGACCTGCGGATGGAAAATGGTCATGATCTTTTCCTATAACTAACAAGACTGGCTTTAATCGACTACCAAGAAGCGTTGGCTCCGTAAAGGAAGATATTTGGACCCATACGCACCTGGAATTTTGTGACTTAAGCAAGGCCGATAACAGTCCATCATTTCCTATCTGGACGGTCATGTGTGTGACGGACCTATCAACAAACCATTCAAGTAGATGAGTAGATGAACCTCTGTCTCCAATAAGGGAACACCTCATTTCAAACAAAAATCCCTTCTTGTTTTGTAAAGGTGAACAGTACGTTAAAAAATAAAGCAAAATCGTTTTTTTTTTATATACAAAAATCAATGCAGACACAGTTACAGTCAAGATGAACTGAAAACAGAGGGGCGAGAAGTACAACGGGTATGTTTTATTATTGATTGTACGGAGGCGCTTAAATTCATATTTAAAACTAGACCGTCTTGTGGCATACTCGATAATAAAGAACATAAAAGGTGTTTACTTACATAATAAAGCAATGTTAAGCTGCTTTCCAAACAAAATAAACAGCTAAAGGAAAAAAGCTGTATTGACAGAAAATGCAACATAAAAAAGCCGTTTAGAAAAGCCTACTTTTTATTATTGCTAAAAATAAATAGAAAAAAAAAAATTTAAGTGTAATTTTTTTTATTTTTTTATATATTTATATAAAATAAAACTAAAGTATAATAAATAATGGACGGAAGAGTAAATCCAAAATTTAATTTAATGTTAGAAAATATTATTTTCTTATTTTACATTTCCTCTTTTGTTTTTTAAAAGCAAAAATACAAAATAATATAAAACAGCAACAAAACATTTGATTGTATTCTCATGTTTGTCCATGATGGAAATCTTTAAGAATACATGGAAATGCAATCAACACGAAACCAATAATTAAAACAAATTAATTAATTTTTTTATTATTCTTAACAGTATTAACAGCTTTTAGTACTTACAACCATCTGAAAAGTAAGGAATTTTTTTTGGTCAATTATCAATTATAAACGAATTAGAGCTTTAAGAAGATTAATAAAATTCCAAAAATCAATAGCAAAGCATAGGAGGGGAGATACATAAAAAATTGTTAAAGGGCAAAAATGCGTGCTATATTTGTTCAAAGATGAATTGAATCCAATTTCTGAGAGATCAGCAAAACGTAAAAAACCAGAAAATATTTAGTATTTTGTATAGTTTTTGTCCACGTGTTTAGAACACGGAATAAATCAAAAATGACAGTCTGAGGGAGAAATTGTTTCATGTACCGACAAAATATGGTAACTTGTTCCTTAGAACCGAGTAAGGTCTTTGTGCAAGGTGTTTTGTTTCCTCGTTTTTTGTCGCGCTAAACCACTATTGCAGTCACATTTACAGAATATATTACAGTATATATATATAATATAATATATATAATATATATAATATATATATATATATATATATAAATATATATATATAATATATATATATATATATATAATATATATATATAATATATATATATATAATATGTATATATATATTATATATATAATATATATAATATATATATATATATATAATATATATACGTTTTTTTTTTGTGTGTGTGTGTGTGTTTGTCTTTACTCAAAGGAATGACTAATTCAATTGCATGACTTGTTTTAACTCAATTTCTTTTTTGTAAACTTATGCATATCTTCAATCAATTTCTTCAACCATGCAGTATTATTATACTGCGACGTTACGGATCGAGTTATATATAGTCAATTATTTTGCTTTTGCAAAATGTAAAAAACAAAAATCGGGAAATGGACGCATTTAAGGTGAAAAATTTGGGAATAAAATAGAAGTCAGAGGCCCACGGCTTTAAAGAAGTTAAAGTTGCCAAGGTTTTTTTTTATCACTGTTCTTTTTTAATTAAAAACTTTATAAATTGTTTTTTTTTTTATCAAATGAGAACTTTTCGAAAAATAGAAAGACTCCTTTTTTTACCAAGGTATATAAAATGGCAAAGGTCACAGAATCACCAGAAATGTTTCTATTTTCTGACCTAAAGAACACAAAAATTGTTCTGAACAGTTTGCCTAAAGACCACCAAAAAATGTGGTTCTAAAGTTATTTTAAGAACACTATGCAAGTTGTTTCTAAGCTTATTTAGACTTTGAAAAGTGTTAAACGGATTTCTAACATTCGGAAATTGTTTCTAAGTTTGCTAAAGAAGCACCAAAAAACTGTTCCTAGTAGTTATTTAAGAACGACCAAGAAATAGTGGTTCTATCTTGAAACATAGACCACTAAAAAATGTGTCTAAGATAGAAACAGGTCATTTAAAACAGCATGTTCATATCAGAACACAAGAAAGAGAATCTTTGTTGATATTCCTACTAGTGAACAAAATTGTAGAGCATTGTTCCATAAGAACACTGACACTTCAGAATAAGATTTTTATCACATACAGAAATTCTATAACAATAATTTAATAACAGGAAACTTCTATAAAAAAATATATAACTTGTCTCGTTAAGAACAAGAGGAGAAGTAAATCGCTTTCTCACTCAGCAGGATCTTCCATGATTTTTACTACAAAATGCGCTTACTACACTTTCACAAAGAAGTTCACCGTTTGAAGTAACATAAAGAACTATGACAAACTAGAGTTAAAGTTCACATTTTGAAGAACATTAGAACTGATAAGGTCAAGAAAAGATGACCTAGAACATTAACGAACATACCTTGTCTCTAATTAGTATCCTATAAGGTAACAAACACTATCTTTATTATTAGTCTAAACATAAACTAAACAAATTAAGATAACTGTTCATTATCAAATCAGAACATTGAAACAAAAGGCATTGCTTGCTTTATGGAACAACACAGAACATTATTGTGAATAAAGACTTAAGAAAAATATTTTAATTTTTTATTTTCTTCGCTTTTTAAACTAGTTTACATCACTAATTATGATTAGTTTTTATTTTATCTATGAATTGTTCATTTATATTAATTAAGTGTTAATCTTTTCATTAATTTTTTTTTTAATGCCTAGAACAGCAACAGATCCTTTTCATCCAAAATACATTTTGAATATTTAAACTTGTTTGAACAATATGGTATTGAAAATACAAATGTTTATTGAAAAACATTTTTGTTTTGATAATGATAGTTCTTTGGTTTTAAAGAAAAGACAACATAGTTCCAACTGCTTGTGAAACTCGAGGAAAGTCATAACAAAGCAATTAAAATTTAAGTGAGGTGTAAAACATTCGTAAAAATGTCATTTTTAATAGAAACCGATGCTTAATGAACAATATGTAATTAAAAGATTAAAATAAAGTGAGTTAAAAATAAACAGCTTAATAAATATTTTAATTAATTACATAATTTAGAAACACTAATGTTTTTTTTACTATTTTAAGATTTTTAATAAAAAATATTTTTCTTTAAAAAAAAAACATAGTAAATAATTAAAGAAATAGTTAGAAACAGTGTTTGTATTGTGTGACGGAAAAAGATCTTTAGAATATTAGGTATATACAAGAGCAATAGGAAATGCTACAACTTTTTAAAATTGTGAACAATTTTAATGACATTTTTTTTTTAATTATAGTTTAACATACTTATAGAATGAAATTATAACAATTGTTATTATTTTATTGTTTGAAATTGCAGAAAAGGGAGCAATTTTCAGAACCAGAACAAAACATATTTTTGTAATAGTTTTCTTTCTCTTCACATGTTCATATTTTTTCGTTTGTTAGTTTTACTATACCTTTGGATGAAGAAAAATAAACTTTCAGAGACATTTTAAGACGGACTTTGAACTTTGATTGACTTAGAACTCTTTTGAAAATAAATCAGAAATTTATTTGTATTCCTCATCATCCAAATTAATGATCAACTACAAACATCAGCTTTCACCCACATACACTGAGAGAAACAGTGAATGATAAAGAAAAAGACAGTAAAGAATTTTGCGCAACTTCGCCTTCTGTGTATACAATATTGAGAAGCTTTGGAGAATTAATCCTGTGGCTTTCATAATGAACAAATTTCCTAATTTTAGGAGGTAACAGATATCAAGAACCTTACTAGCCACAGAAATAAATATCGATACTGTTTCCTGAAGAACAATTCATCGATAACAGAATGCAACTACACCATGACAATGGACAGAAACTTTCCCCAAGCAATAGAAAAATAGAGGTTATAGTTTTAACAAGAATGTCGTCGTTTGACATATACTTCTGAAAATGATTTTACTGTTTATCGTATGCAAGGCGCTAATTCAGAATTACAGCCAAGAGACTCCGATGATTTTGATTGGTTTCTGGATATGTGAAGATTCCATCGATACTTTATCCTTGTTAAATTGGCTCGACCAGTCAGAAACAATGGATTACTTGATGGATAATTCTGGAACGAAAGTGAGAATCTTTTGTCTATAGTAATGATAATGAACATCAAGAATCCCTCCAGCAGATACCTCTCAACAATAATCAATGATCACAAATTATAGCAATTTGATACATATATTAGATCATGAATATTCGTTACTACTTTGGATGGTTTATTCATTCAGACATAGACGATTTAATGAAATCACAATATAAATCATCCTACTTTAAGAAATATCGAAAGCGATATTTCTTCTGAGAGAACTAGGAGATCCAAACAATTATGAATAATTTGGATCTCTCTATCGAAGGAACCAGACAACGCCAAACAATTTTGGATCAGTTATACGGCGGTTCCATTGGGAATGAACTCCCACTGAGCCCTTTATTAGGCCATTCTATGAACAATAATGGTCCAGACCTAGAAGGATCCCCATATGGTTTCGAGTGATCGGGGAATCTTTTTAATAGACCATACTTCCCCTTCTATTGTAACAGCCGATTATTGAGGGTTCAAGAAGTAAGAAGAAGAATCAGAAGACATCAAGAAGGTTTTCAAAGGTATTTGCAGAAATGAAATGAGATACACCTCCCTTCCACAACCAGTTAAAAACTATTGGAATATTTAAGCAAGAAGATAGGTCAGAGCCTTCTCCTTGGCAATAACAAATAACTCCGTGTTTAAAAGTAAGTCACAAATGTACAAAATATAGTACAAATACAATGAAAAATATAGTACAATTACAGTTAAGAAACTCACCTAATTTTATTTAATGTGATAAAAATAAGTGTTGATAAAACATTCTCTTAAGAAGAGAACAATATGGATAATAACAAAACCTAGCAGGTTTTTACCCATCTTAATAAATTTCTTTAGATTTAAATTTTGTACATGAATTTTAGAATTATTGCTGACCACGTTAATGCTACCTTATGAAGAGGCTGTAATAAAATCATTTAAAAAGAGAAGATAATAATAATAATTTAGTAATAAATAAAAAATTTTCAACATTGCTAACATTTTGCCTACACTGATAGACGCAGGAAAACAAACTTCTTACAACAAAATTCACAGATGATAGTATATAATATAATAATTATAGTATGATATATATATATATATATAATATATAGTATATTAATTATTATATATATATATATAAATAATATATAATATAATATATATATATATATATATATAATTATTATAATACATATTGTTTTAAACATTCGTAGTAAAATTTACAAAAATCATACGGGAAAATAGGATGTTGGGCCCTAGACCACCATAGATTTTCAATCAGAAATTTCGAAACTAATTAACCATTTTCGTGTCCATGCAACTGTTGTAAATTTTTCCCATTCTTTAAACCATAATTAATAAACATTATATATTATATGTATAAAACATATAAATAAAAATTCTGCAACTGAACAAGAATATGCCATTCCTTCTGCAGACAGGTGAAAAGTTATCAGAAATATAATGAAGTAAGGTAAAAATGAAATATTCCACATAACCAAATTATGAAGAAATTTAATGAAGAACATTATTCTTTCATCCAATAGACAGTAAAGGAGAAAACATTACTCCATAAAGATCCTTGTATTTAAATTGAAATTTATTTGTATTTTACATAACTTTCTTTAAATTAAATATCCAATTGAATAACCCTTTTCGGAAGAAAGAGAACCTCCTAAAAAGTAAACAAATGTATCACAGAAGTAATGATATTTTTTTAAATAATAACTCTTTAAGGAAAAGAGATTGATATAATCCAACTTAAGTATTAAATGAAGGTTTCAGACAAAGAAATTAATTACTGCTTCAGTATTCATAAGAAGAATAATGAATACTTGTAGATTTAAATTCAAGAATTTAGATAGAAATACGAGAATTACATTTTATTCCTAGCAAATTTTTTAACATAAAACTTTGAAGCAGTAAAGTTGAAGTTTGTAGAAAAACAAGAATCTATATATATTTTATTTTATTTCCTTATCTTTTTATGGAAAATCAAATTTAGATCAGCAGTTCTCCACAATGCAACTATAACACAGAGAAAATGTCCAGCTATTCTCGAGCAGAAGAATTTAGCAAATTTGACAAATCATTAGACTCCTCTAGAAACGGTTCAGCTAAACGAAATCTTATTAATTTTTATTCTCATATCGAATTTTCAAAAGACTCATGGTGACAATAAGTTTTATCGTAAAGTTTAGGCAAGAAAGAAAAGAAGCCTAGAAATTCCTTGAATAAAACAATGAACCTTAGTCAGTAAATAAGAAACTATTCTTTGGGAAACCTTTATAGCAAATTTTAGAAAAAGCATGATAAGACCAATAGGTGCTTATTCATGTAACATTGATAAAAGGATGTTTATTTATTAATTGTTTATTATTAAATGTTAATTAAATAACATATTGTCCTTATGCCGTACATATTAGTAGGATAGTGAAAAAGAAAGAAATAATAAGGAAATTTTTTTATTCTATTTTTAACCATTGGGGCTTTACAGAAAAGAACCTAGGTTAATGATTTGAAACAGAAGTTTCCAAATAAAGGATAGATAGTTTCCTTTAGTTTTAAGTCTTCAAGAGAGACTATTATCAGAAAAGTACTCTGATAAATAAACAATCATGGGCAGTCAGGTATTAACAACATGTAGAATTAAAGGACGTCTTAGATTGCCATTTAAGGAAGACAACCTGTAAAGAAGGAATTGGACAACCTTTTAGATAGGAATCTTCTGTCATTAGTAGCTGTCAAGAACTCTATATACATTTAACATTTACATTTTTGTGTTACCATTCTAAAGTGAGTTTCCGTTGCGAGAATGTTAAACAACCCTTGACGCTCCAAACAAGAATATCGAAGTACTTTTAAATGTAAATTTGGACACTTTCATTTAGAAGTAAAATGAAAAGCCAAGAAGGCCTATCCCTGAATTAAGAGGAAGATAGGCATATAATAAAGACAGTAAATAGGTTCTTTATAAATACTGAGGCATAAATCAAAGGTTAGTGTAATCTGGTTCAGAAAGTTGTTGACAACTTAGAAGTACAGGCATATGGGAACGAAACTTTTTAATAATTCTGTTAAAGAACACATACAGAATCATTCGAGACTCATCCGTGGAAAAAAGGACAGAGAATCCTTACTATTTCCAGAACTCAGTAATGACCAGGAATTCCATAGGATTGGAAGGATAAGCCGGTTATTCACCAACGAGTTCTAGCAATCATTCAGGAATTGTAAATAAGTCATACTCTTACAAGGAATATTACCGTTGGTTGCTACTTTGAGAAACTCGTAGATAAAAAGGAAAGTAGAATGGAAAACTTCATTTAGGTTTAAAATAAAGTCCCTTTAGGCATTAAAAGAGAATTACAGTCAACAGGGAAATCAAGAACTCTGTTTTGATAATAAATAGTGCCATAATGGTCAGAAGAGTGTGTTTAAAACCACTTGTGTTTCTTATTTTTAATGAATTGCCATAAAATGGTAAAAGGTTAAGAAAGCCCGAAAATGGAAAAGCAACGAAGAACTATTCCTGGCAATATTCCATCTCTGGCAAGGATAAACTCACCTACCTAGGAACATGTAAATCTGTGCAATCCTGCGAAAAATCTGACCTCATAGAACAAATAGATAGTTAATAGAGTTTATTTATAACGAAAACCTTCAAAACTGTTAATAACTTAGTTGGAAAATGAAAAGAAATGTATAAAATAAATTATAATTTTAAAGTTTTTAATTGTTGCTGTGAAAAACGCCTTCTTATCTCAGACCTTCTTCTCTCAGATCATCAGAAATGTTAAGGAAGTTGTAATGAAAATTGATTTCGTAAGAATCATTGGAGCAACCAGAAAGAAATTGAATCTTCAAGTTACCGTAATACTACAGCAACAACATTGAAAATTTATATGTTATTTATCAAGAAAATATAAATAACACATCATTGGCAAAAGAAATTAACGTTAATTTATCATCAATAAAATATAAAATAACCTATTGAAACTATGCTAGCAACGTTATTTTATCAGAAAATATAAATAACACATTTGAAAATTTATACGTTAGTTATCAGAAATATAATAACAATTAGAAATTTATATCGCTGTTATTCTATACAGAAAAATAAAGTCAACACATTGAAATTTTTATACGTTAGTTTATCAGTAAAATTAATAACACCTTGAAAATTAACGTTATTTATCTAGAAATAAATAACACATAAGAAAGTTATAGTCATATTATGGCAGGAATATGTTTTCAGTTTTATCTTTTATATATTTTATATGATTCAAGAAAAGTACTTTTATATATTTTTGATATCAGAAAATACTATCACCGTGAATATATGTATAGGATAAAGATCATAGCATATTTCACAGAAACGATTATATATGTATTAGAATAAGAGAATCACACCATATTTTAAGCAGAATCGATTACAGATGTATAAGGTAGAAGAACCATACATATTTTGAGAAATTAGCAGAACCAATAGTATCTAGAAACTCACATATTTTAGGTGAAATGTTTTGTACAAAGAGACATTGTAGGAATTTGTTTCTCCCCTCTAACACCTGCTGGTAAACTAGCAAGATGTTAAAATAGAAAAGAACAAACCAGATAAATCCTGGTACAATGAGTGTGACTATGAAACATCACAAACTTCGTTTTGTTCAAGAATGAGTAAGAATTATGAGAAGGGTAGAAGTATTGACTACTATGATTGTCCACTCGCATCGCTTCCACACTCAATTTCCCAGACAGGAAAGAAAAAATTGATTGAGCTCAACAGCACCACTTAAATTGGTCTACAACAACAAAAGACATATTAGGAAGACAGTCCAAAAATAAAAAGGCCTATGAAAGTGTCTTTACTGTCTTGTTTATTCCTTAATGGGAATCAGACACTGAAGAAAGTTGAAACCTAGGAAAAGATCTTATTAATGAATACCAATTTTAAAATAATAGGATTTAAAGACAGAAATTCAAAAGAAGATATATGGAACAATTCTCCACTCTGAAGAACAGAATCTTAATTGTAGGCAAAATATATCCTTATTTTTTCTTTAGTCCCTAGAAACTCCTCTGTATAAAATGATTTGGTTTTGACGCAAGAAAATGGTACATAAAGCAACTGCCCAGAATTGTAAAACATTGTAAAAGATATGGGATTGATGAACCTGAGGTAGTATAGACTATAATGGAGAACTGGAAAGTTTAGTGGAATAAGTTGAAAATATTAGAATAAGTAAGAATTGAGTGATGAAAACTACTCTACTGAAAATTGTAAGACTTTGATATGCAATTCTTCCTAGGATTCTCACATAAATTCCACCCGTATACCTTGAAAGCTAAAATACTTTTTTTATATTCTTTAGTATCTTATATAAAAACTATAGTTTTAATTGTAAAAGTTGATTAAACTTAAGAAATATTAATGAGTTTTCCATTTACTAAACTCATAACAAAGAACATTTGAAATTAGTTCTTTGAAAATAAATATTCAGATGGAATATATATCATGTAAAAGGCATGTGTATGTATAAAAGTTGCTATTAATTTACCTGTATTCGTTCATGTAATTAGATGGGAATGTCAATTAATCTTCCAATTAATTCCATTATCTTTATCCAGTTTATTGTAAATAAAATATCTTTGATAAATTTAGAAACAAATTTCTAGTTAACATAATTACATCTTGGCATTCCATTATAGTCAAGTTGAGAATTAAAATTAAAGAAGTTATAAAACTTTTATATGTTTTATTTCGCAAGAAATAACAATCTTTTCATTCCACTCTTATCATCGATTCAGAAGGACTAAGTTGAATGTTGGCCACCAGCAACAGAAAAGTTGACGAAGGATAAGATAGACAGTTGTAACAGCTTAATAAAAAACAATTTCCAAAAGTCATCAGGAAATTTGAAAAGATACTATTGATTAGAGATTCTTCATCAGAACCTCATTAGTAATCTTAGCAAAGTCCGAACATGAAGAAAGATTTAGTTTCAAGACTGTAACTTCAAAGTTATAATGGAGAGGCTAAGCAATATCATGTCTTTGTATTGATAGCCAACTAGTTGAATATCAGTGTATTTCTATGATTATGTAATTAAAGGTAATCTCTATTCATATCAGTTTCCCTTGTAATATTATATTAGTAATATTGTAAATATTTAATATTTTGTAATCAATACTTGTTAACATTTTCATCACACTGAAAAGTAACTTTTTACAATTTATTTTACAACTTTACCAAAATATAAAACTGGAAATTTACAATCTTTAAATTCTTTTAACTATCATTTCATCACCCAATAACTTTTTGTGTAAATTTTAAACATTTCTTTCTCTCACATTTCTTTATTATTGTTCGTGTAAAAACGGAAAATTTTTTATCTTTTTACCCGCCTGGGCCCCATTATTCTGTTAATAAAAATTTAAATAAAAATCGACAATAATCTTTTTTTTTTAGAACTTGCAGTTAGTGTGCAACTATTTTTTAGGGAAAATTTGAAGAACTTTTAATTTATAAAAAACTAAAAAAATTGTAGTTAAAATTTTGTTGCTTTGTAATAATCATAAATAAACCTGGACCGAAGTTTACTTATGAACTCATTTTATTCCGAGATTATTAACCTTATTTTGCCTTTTAACTTACTTTTAAAAAAAATAGCCAAAATGCTATATTAACAGTGGGTTATATTTTGATTACATTTGGGTTAGAAAGCGACTAGGAAAAGGAAGCAATTTTAAATTTAGCATACCATCAAAAGATATAACTTTTGTTTAACAAACAATTAATCGATATGCTACATAATCAAAATTTTTATGTCAAAAATTAGATTATTAGAATTAGCCTTATTAGCTATATACATCTAGAATTTTATTTATAGCTAAGAATTTGTTTTTAATTTAAAATTTCATTATAACTGGGTGAAAAATTAAATTATATCTGTTTAAATTTTAAGCTTTTATTGTTATTTGTATTTATTCATGATATAAAATTAACTTTTGACAAAAGATCTAAAAAAAGTCTAAGTACCTCAAAGATTAGCCTAAGCATTTTTACTTTTACGCCATTTTATAATTTTGAATTCTAAATTAATAATCACAGACATTTTTTTAAAATTTTTTTATTGAATAAAAATTTTTTACACCAGAGTGTAAAATTTAACGTTTAATTAAAAAACATAATTTTTTAATTCATAATTTTAATTATAATCCACCCAATAATTCTTAACGGCCAAAAGTTTTATTTTTTTTTATCATTAACGTAATGGATTGGCGACCATTATTCAAATAAAATACCTTCGCATTATAACGTTAGACATGATCCAAAACCAGATTATAATTTAATTTTCCCTGTAAAATTTTTTACATACATTAACATAATCCCACTGAACCATATAAACATGGCTTGTTAGCATTCAATCCAAAAACCCATGCACGAAATGTTCATATAAAAACTGTACCTACACACTGTCCAACAGTTCAGAAAATCCTTTCTTTTGACGTTGGTTTGTTTGATAATGAATATCGGGGACGCCTGTAATTATTGTCGTACCGTCCAACAATAAAAAGAACAATGGATTACACTTTACATTTTTCTCATTACATATACAAATTACAAACATTGCTTTACTTCTTATATACTAATGCTTTCGCAAATCGCTTATTAATGCTTAGTAATATTTCAAATTACTTTGTGATATAATTGTCCAAATGTCATTTTTGTTACGTGATTTTGTTCATGTTAAATTAATCCCTTAGGATTTTAGTAGTTGTTTCTTTATAAATCGTCCTTCGTGTATTTTTGGTGAAGACAGCTATACTGTGTGTAAACAAATCTTCTTTGTATCAACCTTTGACCACTTCTTACATGTGAGCTAAACTTCTTTCTTTTACTACATCTCGGTGAAATCGATACGAGAAGATCCAATAGATTTAATTTAAATACTTCTTAACTTCATTTCATGAGACAGGATATGGGTGGAATTAAGAAATTAATTTATAATTGTATATGAAAAATTTGATTAATAATTAATTTTATAATTGAATGAAAATCAAATTTTAAAGTAGCTTTAACTTCAAAATTTTTTCACACCTGATCAACAATTTAACTTTTTTAGTTTTGAATTTTTTCTCGATTAATGATGTTTTAAGTGGTCAGTTAATTATCAATTCCTGGAGCAGGGGTAATGTTTGCCATAATTCAAATATTTGAAATTAAAGACTTAAAAATTTATTTTTACGTTCAAATAAGCAACTTAAATCTTATTTGTTGTGTGCTCTGTTTTCGAACTGCACAACATGTCATTACATTTTGTAACTGTTTTATTACATCTGAGACTCTTTTTACCGCTTTCAGCTCAAACTCTTTCGCTTTATGAGCTATAAAATACATATCGATGCTTTCTCGTAAGATTCCCCGAAAACGAACCGCCTATGAGAACCCTTTATGGAGAACCCCGCATTTGAAAATCCAAAGGAGATGATTCATCTGCCATCCCCTAAGAAGCCTCCTTTTTAAGATACTCCCCCAAAGACAGAGAAGACTAGAGAAAGACAGAAAAGAACGAGAGAGACAGAAGAGAAGTGGAGGGAGGAAAGATTGGAGATGGAGGTTATATATAGGAGTTTTATAAGAGCATTACACCTTAAGGACGGCGATTAGTCCGGGACAGATAAGTACTTTTGAGATAATCAAATTTTTAAACTAGGAAATCAGTAAGCAGTTAGGACATTAATCAGAGGAGGGTGAAAAACTTAGAGTCCAACAAATTTAGATAGAAATCAGTGTCCTTTAAAACCATGGGGATATCTATATTTTTATAAATTAAAAGCAAAACATTTTTTTGTTAATCTATATTTCCATAATAAATATGTGTATAATGAACCGGAAGCTCCGGTAGTAAAAATCTGCCGTATGAACACTGGCTTTATTTTATTTTAATAATAATGATTTATAAAAGAAAGGATAAGTTCACATACCAGAACGTCAAAAGTAAAATTAGGCCTGTACCTCGAAAATCTTTGTCCGTGGACATGAGGTAAAAACCAATGTAACATTTTAAATAATTATAATAATTTAATTAATTGATTAATAATAACTAATAATTTAATTAATTTTTGCCTAATTATTAAAGAAAAAAAAAACCAAATAATTAGTCTTAATTGATTATTTTGACTGACAATGGCAGTGTCGGTCTAGTTTAATAACTTCTATACATTAAATGCCATTAACACTAACAATAAAGCAGATATAAAAACACTTTGTTGAATCGAATAATTAATAGATAATATAATAATAATGAATAATAATAATCAAGAATAATAAAATAATAATCAATAATGATATATAATATAATAAATAATAAAAAAATAGTAATGAATATCTAACAAATAATAATAATAAATTGTAGTTAGCAAAAATTTTGTCAGATTTTAATAAAGAAATTATATCTTTCTTAGATTTTAAATAACAAATACAATTACATTACGCTTAATAATTTTAATAATTATGTATGAATTTTTTATTACTTTTTTAATTTCTCTATCATAACCTAAGACATAATTTCATTTGAGCAATATATCTATATATAAATATTTATATAAAGTTCATGAAAATATTTCTTTGCCTGAATATATGCTTTGTCAAGAAGGATTCATGAAAAATCTAATAATTGAATTTTTATTGTAATTAATATCAAATATTCAACAACAATTATCTAATTATAATAATAATTTATATCAACTAATCTTTATACTAAATGATGTTTATATCATCTATAATATCCTTTTTTTAATTTATAAAACAGGTTTTTGTGGAAATTTCGAGAATACTTTTTGTGAATACTTTTCGAAACTATTTTATGGTATGGGTTTTATATATGGAGGGAAATAAAGATGGAACCTTAAGCGCGTATCAATCAAAGCCAATGGGGGGTAATGGACTACAAAAGGGCTAAAAAACCACCACAATATAAATTATATAATATATATGTATATTATTTTATATAATATATGATATATATATATATAATAGTATATATATTAATATATATATATATAATAATAATCATATATATAAGTATATATAATATATAATAGATAATATAATATATATATAATATATTTTAATTATATATAATATTATATATTAAGGCAGGCCATAATAATTCGATCTACGTAAGCGTAAACTTTTACGACAACGTACGTATGTCCATATAGGTCTAGGTCTAAGCCTACGGCATCAATTGATCCATCATAAACAGGATCAGGACCTCGGTTACGAATCTACAACGTTATGATAAAGTTTTGCTAAGTATAACCACATATTTACAAATCGTTTTATGTTTTAAACTAACGAAACACCTCTAGGAGTAGACAGCATAATTCTCAGTTGCGGGGTCTCATCACCCTCTAGGTGACACTCGGGGGGACTTTCGTCTTCCTGTCCCCCCAACGTTTGGCCTCGCAGCCCCCTAAAATTATTGAAGTATTCCATTGAGGGGGCTCGAGCCGAAAGGGAACAAAGTAGGGGGGACGATTCCCCTCTCGTCGTCCACCTGGGCCCGCAGAGAAACCCCGACAACTGATATCGTATGCGGTCTACTCTGATGGGCTGTTCGTTAGTTTTAAAATCAATAAAAACTTCAGTTATATATATACTTATATTATATATATATTATATATATATATATTAATTATATATATATATATAATATATAAGATATATAATATATATAAATAAATAATATATATATAGAGGAGAGAGAGAGGACGAGAAGAGAGAGAGAGAGTGACCTAATTCGCCTAGCCTCATGAACTTCAGCGGTGAGTCAATGAACGTCCGATTCGACCTACATATCTCGCAAAGTTACTGATCAACAATTCTACAAATATGGATAGTAAGTATATATATATATATTATATATAATATATATATATATATATATTATATATATATATTATATATATATATTAGTATATATATATAGTAATATATTATATATAATATATATTATAATATATATAATAACTACCTTTTAACGTGCTTTATTCGATATGCAGGGTGTTAATCGACGGGGCCACATGGAAAATCGAGACTTTAAGGCCGGCTAATCCAAACCCAGCCGCCACCAACGTGCTTCGGCAAAGCAATTTATTATCTTGGCCCCCAGGTAGACTAAAACGCCAACCTTGCTAAAGCGGAGGCCTACAATATTATATGATAGTATATATATATATTATATATATATATATATATATATATATATATATATATATAATATATAATATATATATATATTATTAACTTTATATATTAATATATATATATATATAATATATATATATATATAGGTCATAATTGCTGACATTTGGATGGCTCGCTTTCTCGTTAGTATTTCTCCTTCTAAAATAGTTTCAAATACCGTTAGATGACAAAAAATTTTGCTTTTGGTTGAAGCTCCAGATACTTTCTTTTTTAAAAATTTTTTATAAAAATTGTATGAACTAACTACGATATAAATTTTACTTATTAAATTTATTTTTCTTAAGGTTACTAAATTTTCTCTCAATGAAAATAAAATGACAATTACGCTTTGTTATTAAAATTTAAATGATAATTATAATTATTATATCACACAGGATCACACGACACATATATATATATATAATTAATATATATTATATATATATATTATATAAATATATATAATATATATATATATAATATACTATATATATATACATATATATTATATATATATATATAACATATATAGTAATTATATATATATATATAATAAATATAATATACTATTATATATATTATATATATATATATAGTATATATATATTATATATATATAATATATATATTATATATATATCATAATACATTAGGTTAATCCTATATATATTATAATAATATTATATAGTATCTTATATATCCTATATATATAGTATTATTATATAGTATTATATATATATTATATTATTATAATAATATATATATGATATGCACAATCCACACGAAAGGGCAATAAGAGATTATCTCGAAAAGTAATACACTTACAGGAAAAAACAATTACATATTGGAAAATCACCGTATAAAGCTTATTACCGAGAATGGTAAAAGAACTCTTCGAAAAAGTACGACACTCTACAGAAATAAATAAATTACAATATTGGAATCAGCGTTCATAAAGCTTATAATGCAACAATCGTTTTCATAAGGTTAAAACTAACATACCCTAGAGTAGACCGCATAGATATCCAGGAGTCCCGGGGTCTCTTGGCCTCCTAGGTGGGCCGACGGGGGTGGGGACTGGTCCCCCCTTTGTCCCCACATCGGTCTCGGAGTACTAATGGAAAATATATGTTCCCTGTGATAACTCAATTTTTAGGGGCTCGGCCGATGGTGACAGAAGGGGGACAAACGACATTACATATAATAAGCTTTTAACGCTGATTCCAAATATGTAAATTTTTTTTTCCTGTAAGTTTCATACTTTTCGATATAAATTTCCTTCTTTTATGGCATATACCTTAAAAAATAAATATAAATCTGGATAAAATCTTAATAAGAGTACCAAAAAACGTACATCGTATACTTTTTGCTAACCATTACCCTTTTTACCAGGCCATATATATAATATATATATTATATATTATATATATATATATAGTATATTATATATATATATATATATTATATATATATATAAATATATATATATATATAATATTAATATTCATATATATATAATAATATTATATAATATATATAATATTAAACATTAATTAAAAAAAAGAAAGTAATTCAAACTTAACTGCTTCCACCTTTACTTAAATCAGTAGACGATTTATATCATATAATTTTTTTTTTTACCCTAAGACATGAAAAAATTAAACAAAGATTGAAAATACTTAACTTCTAAAATTTTCTGACTCAGGAAACGCGGCCATTAAAATTCCCATGAACATATAGTAATATAGTATATAATATATATAATATATATATAATATATATATATACACTTAATATATAATTATATATTATGTATTATATTATATAATTATATAATTATTATAATATAATATATATATATATATATATATATATATATATATATATATATATATATATATTATGTTTATATATATAATATATATATATATATATATATATAAAAATTAAAATATATAATATATATAAATTATATATATATATATTATATATAATATACTATATATTATATAGATATTAATATATATATATATTATATAGATATATGAATATATAATTAAAAAAAAATAAATAAAATTATTATATATAATATATATAATATATAAATATAATTATAAAGTATATAATATATATATACAAAGGTGGCATTAACGCGTTAATAGCGTAATTCAAGTTTAATAACT
>JABUQX010055598.1:5000-12500 GCA_015478945.1 Trachelipus rathkii
TATATATATATATATATATATATATATATATATATATATATATATATATATATATATATATATATATATATATATATATATATTAAACGTTACGGTTACGTTAGGTCCATAGGTCGGTTAGGTTAGGTTAGCTTATGGTCTAATAGGTTAGGTTAGACTAGGTTAGGTTATGTTAGGTTAGGTTAGGTTAGGTTAGGTTAGGTTAGGTTAGGTTAGGTTAGGTTAGTTACGTAACCTAACCTAACATAACCTAACCTAACATAACCTAACCTAACCTAACCTAACCTAACCTTACATATTAGAGCATAAGCTAACCTAACCTAACCGACCTATGGACCTAACGTAACCGTAACGTTTATTATATATATATATATATATATATATATATATATATATATATATATATATATATATATATATATATATATATATATATATGCTTGCAAATATAAGCGTGACTCAGTTACCTTGAATGACCTTGAGCTTTGGTGTAAGCTATCAAAACTATGTACTTAAAGATAAATAAAAGCATAATATATATATATATATATATATATATATATATATATATATATATATATATATATATATATATATATATATATATATATATATATATATATATATATAACATATATATATATATATATGTATAGCAACTGCTACAAATTCAACGCAGTGTGATAGGTATTAAAAAATAACCCCTTAAGTAATTTCACACTGCTGGGATGTGAACCTGGGCCCTAGCAGATGTCCGCGTAAGTGTTTGACGACCACGCCACGATGGACTAAAAGCAAAACGAGAATTGTTCCTGTGGTGAATATATCACCCACACAACAGGAACCACGACGCACTCTACCCGTCCACACTCGGGCGTAGCGACAAACAGGGCACCGCGCAGAGTGAAATACTTTATAACCGGGGAATATATTGTATGTATAACAACTGCTACAAATTCAACGCAGTGTGATAGGTATCCAAAAATAACCCCTTAAGTAATTCCACACTGCTGGGATGTGAACCTGTGCCCTAGCAGATGTCCGCGTAAGTGTTTATATATATATATATATATATATATATATATATATATATATATATATAAAAATATATCTAGTCTTTATATATATATATATATATATATATATATATATATATATATATATATATATATATATATATATATATATATATATATATATATATATATATATTAGGGTGACCGCAGTGATAGGGGGAGAAAATTATTTCCCGAATTTTGTCAACGGGAACCCCACAAAATGATCAGTCTTTGCAGATTTTTCGATAGCCAAAGTTTGAGCACGATTGGAGCATGTTAACCCGTGCCGCTGGGCGTTCAAAGTTTCAAATTTTTGGCTGGCTAGCGACGTCTTTGGGCCGTATCTCTGAAACTTCTCCTTATTTTCTCCTGATTTATGTCTCAAATCATGGGCAATATTGTTCTAAGTAATTTATATTATATACATACTTGTTGCTACTTATAGTCGAACCGAGCTATAACAGCCTTTGTCATCAAAAATGTGACTAGGAATCTCTATTAGCGAACTTATGATATGAGAATTATTTAATATTTTTCAAAGTATGAAATTAATTATGATGGAATAAAATGACAGAATGTTTTTGTTTTTACATATTTCAATGTATTTTAATAAGAAAAGAGAGTGACATTGAATCGTTTGCACTTTTTAAGAAGGATAAAATAATGAATAATCTATTCTAAAGGTTTGCTCAAAGTGATTTTAGAAACATGAGGATACAGCTTTCGGCATTTGTGTACTCCCTGTAAAACATATTGTTTCTGCTCCTCATCTTTAGTGAGGAGGTTATTAAAGTCTGTTATTAATTTCACTCCTCGTTCTGCCACATCATTAACGACCTTTAGTGACTTCACAATCCCCAATCCTTCCTTAAAATGTATATTTTCAGGCCAGCTACTGTGTAGGTTCTCTGAGAAAATCTGCGTTAATCTGGAAACGCTCAAAGAAATTCATGCTCCCCTTGGTAATTAAACATGTTAACCCTGCATTAACATGTTCTTCCAACTGATGTCTTCGAAATTTGGGGTTTACAATTCTTGATTTTTCTGTCTCGGTCTCGGTGTCATTAAGGACTTTGTTCGCCCTTTCCGATTTTTTTCGTCTGAAATTGAGGGATCAAAGAACACGAGGGCTACCAATTCTGCATTGAAATACCACAAATGGTTTGAGAATTTCACCAGAGCTCTCTCAGAGATATCTTTGTCAATCTCCTGATAGTCCAACAAACTTCGCAAGAGGTCAAAGTCTTGCTTGGGAGCCAAGTGTGCTTTGTGGGCATTGAACCAAGCTTTGCAATACACTCTAACGAGAAAAATACAGACAGCTTCTAAGGCACGTTGTTCTTCATGACTCAGTTTGAATTGTCCGCGGAATAGAAATATCTTCAGACAATAGATGGCCTTGGCCATCCACCTGGCATGACTGATGGCACCTGGAGATTTAAATTTCACTTCCGTTCCATTCATTGCTCCTACAAACACCAATACCAATTGTAGGAGCTCCTTGTAATCGTCTCTGGGTTGTGATTCCGTGAGTTTAGTGTTACAATCCGCAGTTATGTTGGCAATTACTTCAGAAGGTAGATGTCTTTTCACAATTTCGTTGATGATACCCAAGTCATATTGTTTCTTGTTGAGCTTCGCCCATGCATTTTGGAATCTCTTGAATATATCGGGTTGAGGCCCAGTTGTTGATCCAAACTTACATTCGAAAACACCTCTCAACATGACTTCAAGAATATGGTGGCGGCAAGCTAGGTAAAGCAGCTCTCTACCCAAGATGTTTTCCAAAATTGTACAAGCCCCTTTGAGCCTTCCTGTGTTTGATGCAGTGGTGTCGAAACACATTGCCTTGATAGTATGGGAGACACCCCATTCCTCGAGACACTCATAAACAGCCAGGGCTTGTTCTTCACCAGTGCTTGTGTCTGCTACAGGAACTCCTAGCAGTTGTTCATTTTCACCATAAGAAATTAAAACAGCTATTCGTTCTTTCTGCTCTGTCTTTAGAACGTCTGGTAGAAGTTTTCCGTCCCAATGAACTACAACAGCTTTCTTCTCTGGTATATAAATTCGTTCCAAGATCTTCTCAGTGTATTTTTCTCTGAATACTTTTCGCCTTTCATGGATGGTGGTTTTTGACACTTTGAACTCCTCAGGATTCTCCCCAAGTGCTTCTATGGTAGCTATGAGTATTCGTGTGGCATTTCTGTCAGATACCTTACACCGATCCAACAACAGAGATAGTTTCATGGTTAAAATTTCCCTAACGCCACGCTTCATTCTTTTGCTATGAGATGGTCCAGGAAGTTCCTCGGTTTCTTGAGAAGTACAAACGTCCATTGGCAGCACATCCTCGATATCTTCATCGCATGTGTTTTCCTCTTCATCACTGTCCTCATCTTCTTCATCATCAGTCTCTATGAACAAAAGAAGAGAAAGAAAAGGACCAAATTAATTATGAAAATAGTTAAGTTACGTTGCTTATCTTGTTTTGTTGGTGCTTTTGTAAAAACTAAACAATAGAACCAGGGGACGTAAACGTACCTAGCAAAAGATCAATATTCAAGCAAAAATAAAAGAATCTTACCTATGTCGAATAAACATTCCGCTTGAATTTGCTCGTTCATTTTCGCAAGTTCCTTTTGTAGTTTTCTTTCTTCAGCTCGAGCTAACTTCAGATCAACTCCAAGCATAGAGCCTGGCAGACCCTTTTCCCTTTGTTTCAAAAGAAACTCCTTGTCTTCTTCTGATTTCATCATGGCCAAGGCATCTTGATGGGCGATATCAAAGATATCATCTACCTTTGAGGCGAACTCTTTGATTTTGTTCTTTGCAGCTTCTGATTGTTTATACTGGTCCTTTTTTACATTTCTCCACTCTGCGTGAAGTTTCTCTAATTTAGTAATAGCATCTTTCACATGTTTTGTAGGAATCCGAGCTTTTTCCCAGAAAACAAGAACTTCTTGTATGGTAATTCTTGCTGAATCTCTTAGATTCATTTTAATAGTACGCAAATTGTAGAACAAAGTGGATAAAACTTGACGATTGGAGGGTAATTTACAACCGGTTATCTGGTGAGCAGGGTTGTGGAGTCGGAGTCGGAGTCGGAGTCGCGGAGTCGGGGAGTCGGTAATTTTGAAGAGGGTGGAGTCGGAGTCGGTAATTTTGAAAAGGGTGGAGTCGGAGTCGGAGTCGGAGTCGGTAATTTTCAAGAGGTCGGAGTCGGAGTCGGAGTCGGAGTCGGGGTCGGTAACTTTCAAGATAGTAGAGTTGGAGTCAGAAAATTTTGAACTGACCAAGTTATGAATTGTGTTTCTGTGGGTGACTTCAATCACTTCATGCAAGTTCACTGACTTGCGACTTCCATATCTCAAAATGCAATTGCAAACTTCGAAGTTTTTTAACCTGCACCTTATGTTTCAATTTGAACTATATTCTAATAAATTCATCCTTCAACCTTATACCATCTATATTTAAGATGCTGAGGAAATAAAAGACTCCATGGTACGAAGAGAAATTTCTCTCATTGACAATGATATTCTACTAGCTGCTGTTTATATTGATCCTATCTACAGGGTAAGCCTAACTGAAGATCAACAACAAAAAGCTTAATCTGCACTTTGCAACGTGGTCATTTGTATTAAAGGGTTGCAGGAAGTTCAAGAAGAAAAGGATACATCTGAACATATTGTAAGTGATGAAACTAAAATGAGTACCACTTCGAAGCTTAAATTAGAAGAGGCCATCGATAAGCATCCAGACATTGTACAAGAAGCTGCAATTGCTGTTACTGATCTACCTCCAAAGCAAGTTAGCGTTGAACGGCTTTTTCTGCTCTTAGCATTATAAAATCAGACCTAAGAGGAAAAATGAAGGAGAACCTGGCAGATTTTAATATATATATATATATATATATATATATATATATATATATATATATATATATATATATATATATATATATATATATATATATATATATATATATATATATATATATATATATATATATATATATATATATAAAAGTGAACTTCAAAAAAATATTTCTCTACTCTGAAAAAGCTCAAAACATACTTTTTCAATTCTACAGGAGAAGAAAGCCTAACAGAACTAGCTTTAATGAGTGTTCATCGTAGCTGCACAATTTAAACGAAGGAAGTTATCAATCATTTTGTTGTTGAGAGATAAAATTAAGAAATTTTTATATGAAGAAAATGATATCTTTTTATTTTTATTTTCAAGTTACTATTAATGTTACATTACTGTCAATGTTATATTTGCTTCGGACTGAGCCCAATTTTCACCCCCACCTAAAAATGGACATAAAATTCTTAATTTTCATCTAATTTTGATAGGAAAAGAAACAAACTGCAGCTTTTTCTGACCACTAAAACGTCGTTTTCGAGTGTTTTTCTTTGTCTGTAGTCATTCTTTCAGAATTTTCATTTTTTCAAAACCTATGTTTTTGACATTGCTCCTTTCAACTTTTACAATTTATTTCGAAATGACTTCATACTTGAAATATACGTTGATGGGTCCATTACCTACAAAATGCACGAAATAGTTTTTTGATTTTTTTAAATTTATTTGTTCAGCAATATCAAAATTCAAAACCCACTTCATTTGGTTTTTAAAATGAAAAATTGCGATAACTTTTTTTTCTCATGCGATCTGGATGAAATTGTCAGAGCTTATGCAGTCTTGGGAGATGCACAATTTTTACTTAGATAATTTCTTTGTATATGCAGTAGTTTTGGGATTGTTCTTGGAACAAAATTTCAACAAAATATTTTTTGGAAATTTTGAAATTTTCTTTTGAGTGTACAAAACAATTATATAAGTAAAAAGATATATCTTGCCCGGCTATACAAGCCCTGAAAATTTGATGTTGATCGGACAAGTAGAAAAAGATATATCAATATTTCACTTTTCCAAAAAAATGTTTTTTTTTGGAAAAGTGATATTTATTTTTTTTACTTATCCCATCAACATCAAATTTTCGGAGCTTATATAGTCGGGCGAGATGCATCTTTTTTACTTAGATAATTTTTTGTATACTCAAAGAAAAAAAAAAAGAAAATTTCCCAAAATATTCGACTACATATGCTCTGAAATTTCATCCAGATCTCATGAAGAAAGCAGTATCTATTTTCATTTAAAACCAAGATGGATTTTGAATACGACATTACAATACACAAATTTTTAAAAATTAAAAAACTATCTCGTGCGTAACGTAGTAATGGACCATCTGCTCACATATATCAAGTTTGAAGTAATTTTGAAAATTGTAAGTTTAAGCAAAAATGTCAAAAACATAGACAGTAATTCCGAAAGAAGTGACTACAATTGAAAAACACTCCAAACAACGTTCGTTCAGAAAAGCTACATTTCTTCTTTTCCCCATCAAATAATGCAAGTAATAATTTCATGTCCATCTTTGGGGGTGAAAATTGGGCTCAGCCCTAAGCAAATATTGGACCCCTGCCCTTTATTGAAGTGATATATATATATATATATATATATATATATATATATATATATATATATATATATATATATATATATATATGCTCTGCTCTTATATGCCTTATACTATACTATATATATATATATATATATATATATATATATATATATATAATATCTTAATCAAAACCCCCGAAAAAAATGGATTGGCCCTATATATATATATATGTATATATATATATATATATATATATATATATATATAAAACTAGTATATATATATATATATATATATATATATATATATATATATATATATATATAAAATCATCATCATCATCACCCACCTTCTCTCCTCCAAGACTGGGGGTAAGGTGCGCAGCATGCATTGGAAAAGAAAAGTAGTAGAAGAATATGACGAAAGTCGAAAAAAAAACAACCTTACAGCCCCCTTTATACCTTTTAGTGAGAGCTCGTCCCAGTCAGAAAATCCATCCTAGACTTCACGGGACCCTGACGGACCCTCACCATGGCATCTCGCCAATGTAGGGTTCATCCCTTAGCCCAGGTGGGCTACAACCATACCCCTCACAAAACCCCGCCATTCACTTCTATTTTGCACCTTTCTTCTCGCCTCTGCTAAACTCACATTTCTCTCCTCCAGGCATTCCTTTACTGACTCAATCCACTTTTCCTTCGGTCTCCCAGCCGGTTGATTCCCAGCACACTCACCACTAAACATCTGCTTAACCAACCGACTATCATCCATCCTTTCCACATGACCAAACCATCGCAACGTACTTTCATTGATTCTCTCATTTATTCCTTTCTTCACACCACACAACTCTCTAATACGTTCATTCCTTATTTTACCAATTCTTCTCACACCTAACACGCCCCTAAGATTCTCCATCTGAACATATTGTACTTTAGATCTATACCTCTTATTCCAGACCATAGTCTCACTACTATA
>JABUQX010055598.1:20000-22500 GCA_015478945.1 Trachelipus rathkii
CGTACAAAACGTAACCTATTCACACTTTTTTCAAGCATATCTCTAACATATCAATGTTAATTTTACATTAACATGGTAATATTTAACAAAAATTTATCCTATCCCTGTCTAATTATCATACAGACCAACGAATACATGCTAACGTAACAAAGTTTTTTACATTAATATAATAATATTAAACAAAAATTCATCATAACATTACCTAACTATCATAGTCCCCAACGAATAATTGCATAAATAAAGTTTTATCCAAACATAAGATAAAAATAACAAAGTTTTAACCAAACATAACATAAAAATAAGTTCTTTGAATTAAATATCATAGTAAAGTTTAATAGTTTACTAATTTTAAAGCAGTAAATCAACAAATCAGTAAATCAAACCACCCGTCCCTCCTCTCCCCTCCAAACATACCCTTCCATGATCTATTGATCTATTGATTTATTGATTCAAGTCATATTTCGAGTTTCATTTTGGATAAACAACATAAAAATAAGTTCTTTATATACTGACCAACGAATATATGCTAACGTAATAAAGTTTTAACATCAATAAAGCTAACATATCATAACCCCCGAAGGGGGGTGTACCCCGAGATGGGTTTTCATGCATCTCTCTGGGGTGATCTCCAAGTAGTGGGGCTCGTCGCTGAAAATTGTTCGGTTATGTATAATAAAGATTGAGATTATGTTGATGAGTGAGGGCATTCGTGAAAGCTTTTGTATAAACATGAAAGTAACCCTAATGATAAGCCTACAGTGTAAGCCTAACTGAACATCTGTGTCATATAGCATCAAACCTTGGTAAGTATGATAGTTAGTTTCTTTGTAGGGGTGTAAGGGAGTAGGTTACGCTTTGTGATGCTGTGGTAGTTACTTTACTGATATTAATCAGTGTACTTTGTTAATGTTGACTGTTTATTCGTACGTAAGGTATGTTATGTTCTTAGTTTAGGTGATATTATGTTAGCTTTACGGTTGTTAAAACTTTGTTATGATTATTAAATAATAATAATAATAATAATAATAATAATAATAATAATAATAATAATAATAATAATAATAATAATAATAATAATAATAATAATAATAATATTAATAATAATATAATAATAATAATAATAATAATAATAATCATAATAATAATAATTGAAAGCTTATAGTGCTGCCAAATCACCTCTGTATGATGCACTTTTGCCAAACCTACCAGTTTGTCTATAGTAAAGCTTGAGATTGTTATACTTTGTTAATGTCGGCAGTTTATTCACGCTTAATGTATGTCAGGTATGTTATGGTACTATATGTTTTTAGTTCAGGAAATATTATGTTAGCGTTTATTCGTTGATCTGTATGATCGATAGGTTATTTTATGATGTTTGACAGAGAATTTTGCTAATGTCCACGTTTATTCATAGTTCAAAATGATGTTATATTTGATATGCAAGACACTTTGATGAATGTTATATCAATTCATAGTTCCAGATGCTAGTATATTTGATAGTTTTGCCACTTTGATAGGGAATTTTGTTAGATAATACTGCTTTAGCTGCTGATGATATGTTTGAAAAGCAGGGATAGGTTGAGTTTTGCTGTGTAATGAGGAGTAGGTTGAGAACTTATTCATAGGTCCAAATGTTAATGTCTTATTCGTAGTTCCAAATGTTAGTATCTATTGTAGGTTTTTCGCCCATTGTAAGTGTTAGATATGTTAGGCTATGTTTAATTTCTGTTACGTTTTGTTAAATATTACTATGACAATGTGAAATTAACACTGATTTGTTAGAGAAATGATAAGTTTCGTAAGATATTACTGTGTTAACTGGTGATGATGTATTAGAAACGTGGGCTTAGGTTAAGTTTTTGCTGGGTAATGTTAGGTTTGCCCGAGAATTTTGCTAATGTCTACGTTTATTCATAGTTCAAAATGATGTTATATTTGATATGAGTGACACTTTGATGAAGGTAGTATCAATTCATAGTTCAAGATGCTGGTATCTTTGATAGATTGGTCACTTTGTTAAGAGATTTTGTTAGATAATACTGCTTTAGCTGTTGCTGATATGTTGGAAAAGTGGGGATACATTGAGTTTTGTATGTCCTGTTAGCTACTTTACCTTTGATAAGTAGGGAACTTTGTTAATTTTACCAGATTATTTATTTGTGAGGTATGGTAGGTTTGTCGTTGTACATTATATTCTTAGTTCAGGTTATGATATGCTAGCTTTATTGATGTGAAAACTTTGCTACCTTAGCATATATTCGTTGGTCTGTATGATAATTAGGTAAGGTTATGATAAATTTTTGTTAAATATTACTATGTTAAGGTAAAAATAACAATGATATGTTAAAGATATGTTTGAAAAAGTGTGAATAGGTTACGTTATGTATGCAATGTTAGTTACTTTACTCATGTTAAGTAAGCATCTTTCTTAATTTTGGCTGTTTATTCATGCGTAAGGTATGTTAGGTTTCTCGTTGTACATTATGTTCTTAGTTCAGGT
>JABUQX010055598.1:27500-65921 GCA_015478945.1 Trachelipus rathkii
ATAATTAATCTTATTCATTCATATCCTTAAAAGGTGAGGACCTCCTTTCTTGTTGCTTACCTTGGCCATAAAGGGAGTTCATCCAAAAATCGTAAGGCAAAAAATTGATGAAAGGTCTTACAAAATCTTTCCTGAAAGTATAAAATGCATTATTATTATTATTATTATTATTATTATTATTATTATTATTATTATTATTATTATTATTATTATTATTATTATTATTATTATTATTATTATTATTATTATTATTATTATTATTATTATTATTATTATTATTATTATTATTATTATTATTATTAACATATGATTTTGTTGCTTTTTCAAGCCTCCTAAATGTATTTCTGTCTACAGAAGAAATTTTCTTTAGTATTATCCTGGAATAAAATAAAACTATTGATTTAATAACAGTACCAAGCTTTCGTCCGTACACTTCGGACATTTTCAAGGAATAGTTTTATTTTTTATATTTTAACAATTTTGATAATATAAATATTATTTAAACTAATAACAAAAATAAATAAACAAAATAATAATTTTAAAAGTTAGAAAAGTTAACCTACGTTGACTTTTTGTTATTTAAAAATGTTTAAAAAATTTGACATTTCATTATATTTTATGTTTATTACTGGTTTGTGTTTCCTTAAGAGTAATGATTCATAAAAATCATTTTTTCTTGTTATGATGGAGAAGCCCTCTTTTATGCTGTTATTGGGATTTTTGTGGTGTTCTTCTTTAAAATGTTGAAATATTTTGCTCGGGTTATACTTATGTTGCGACATTCTCATGTTGAGGGTATTATTATTATTATTATTATTATTATTATTATTATTATTATTATTATTATTATTATTATTATTATTATTATTATTATTATTATTATTATTATTATTATTATTATTATTATTTTTTATTTTTATTTTTATTATTTTTATTATTATTATTATTATTATTATTATTATTATTATTATTATTATTATTATTATTATTATTATTATTATTATTATTATTATTATTATTATTATTATTTGAATTGTAAAATATTCTAACATTTTCTTTTTGAACTCTACAAATATTTTATTTATCAACAAAGTTCGGAGAAAAATTTCTTATAGTCTACACAAAACATACCAAAGGGAGAAAAAAACGATAGAAAAAATCATCTTATAGCTTGATAGTCGGTAAATATACGACGGAAAGAGCATCGATATGTATTAATATTGATACTTTTGTTCGATAATTTCGAAAAATATCGATGGTAATTATTCCGATTATATTTCAAAATACCGATACTTTATCCTGTATCAAATCCTCGATATTTTTTATATGTTCTATAAAATTTGGCCGTGTGCTCTGCCTTTATTACAATTATAAAATGTTTGATCAGATTTTGTGTATTTTTCATGCGTACTCATAACTAGCATAAATGTGGGATGACGTAGCCATTTTATATGTTACTCAGAAAAAGGTATTGATTATTGTGGACTAGTGAGAGAAAATTTTATGAAAAAAATAGTGTATTTTTATTTTTCACAACTTTTTACAAAAAAAAATGTATCTTTTACGATATTATGTTTGTTAAGGTGTTAGGGGTAAATGTTTGAAATTTTATTTATTTTGAATTAAAAATATCTAAGCTTATTTGTGGAGCTTTAGGGGAATTAGTTTATTGAGTGTTGCAGTGAAGATATATGTTAGTATTTTCGTTGAAAGCGATATAAGTTAAAATATAATAAAGTTGGTTGAAAGAATGCATTTAGAAGTGATAGAGGATGTGTAGATTAAGTTGGACATTGAAACAAATGGTTGAGAAAATGAGAGAGAAGAATAAGTTGCATTTAGATTTCATGGACTAGAGATAGGCTTATGACCGGATTAAAAGGGAAGCTTTTTTGCAGGTGATAGGATATATTGTGTTGGTGGTACCCTTCTGAATGGAATCAAAAGTAAGTATGACGATAGCAAAGCGTGTATAAGAAGAATTGGAGTTGAAAGTGATTGGTTTAATATTAAAAGAGGTTGAGGTGCTATGTCTCCCTAGTTATTTAATTTAAACATGGATGGGGTTAGGAAAGAATTAGAGGTAAGGGTGGCAGGGAAAAGTGTTAGAATAATGGAGAACGGAAGATTGTGGAGGGCTCCATGCTTATTGAACGCGAATGTTTTTGTTTTTGATTTTTTTTTTTGTGGAGAATCTTAAGAGAGTTTGAGAGGATTGATATAGGGAATTGGCAGTGTGCATTAAAGAAGGGGTTTGAAAGTTAATGTAGGTAATATTAAGATTGTAAGTGAGTGAGGGAAGTCCTTGGTGTGAAGTTATGTTAGATGGTGAGCATTTGGAGTAGGTATCTGAGTTTAAATATTTAGGATATATGTTGGATGAAAAGGGAACGGATAATGCAGAGTGTAATAGGAAAGTTATAAATAATAGGAAGGTGGAATTAAATCCATGGTGGATGTAAAGTGACTAACTCTTGAGTGAGCTTCGGTTTTGTATGAAGGTATGTTGTCACTTGTGTTAATGTATAATAGTGAAATTATGGTATGGAATAAGAGGTATAATCTAAGATTAAATGCTTTCAGATGGACAATCTTAGGGGCGTCTTAGGGTTGAAAAGAATTGACAAAATGAAGAATGAACGTTTTAAGGAGTTGCGTCGTTTGATGAAAGGAAAAAATGAACGAATAAATGATAGTACATTGAGAGGTTGCGTCATATGTAAAAGATAGATGGTAGTCGGTTGGTTACTCGGATTTTCGTGGTGAGTGTGCTGGGAATCAATCGCCTGATAGACCTTCGATTTTATAAAAACTTTTTATTTCACTTCCAAGGTTCTAAAGATTTACTTTTGAACAAAATTAAGTTCATCTTATCTTATAATTTTTGAAAATAAATTTTGCAACAGAAAAAGAAAAAGTATTCATAGTGATTTCCTGATGCATTTCGCCTAGTTATTTGAGATATCTTCAGATAAAAGTTCGTAAACCAATAAGTGTGCTTTAGTTGATAGATACAATAATAAAATCAAATTATGTTAAGTTGAACTGATATTTCATTAAATTTTATGTTAATATCGGTTCTAGGAGTTTTGATATAGAAGGCTTCCGCCATCTTCAGCTTTCGGACTTAACAAGATGCTTATAATATTGTGAAATATTTGGAAACATTACGTGTGGTTGATTGGTCATGTGTCGTCTGGAAATGTACAAAGAGTTTACCGGGATTGTAGCGATATTGATTTGCCCTATCCGACAATCTATCCGTCGTGTAACCAATATATGTTGACATGCAGTCTTATTCAAGGTAGTTAAGTTGGTACACAACGTGATTGTTGTCAGGCAAAGCATCTCTTGTGTTAAGGAGGAAGAAAGATTTTTTGACTTATGATAAAGTCTGACTTTAATTTTTGAGGTGGGAGTTCAAAATTGAAAATAAAAATATTAAAATTGTTAAAGTTACATTTGAAAAGAAAAATAGCATAGAAAGTATTATTAAAGTCACAACTTAAAATAAAAAAAAAATTATTAAACATAAAACTCTAGGTTAAAGAAAAATATATCAAAAATATAAAGATTAACCCTCAACGTTTAGAAAACAGGATTTATTTTATTGAATTTCAACTAAAAAGAAAATATAATTGAATATAAAGTGAGCACCAGCAAAAAGGAAACGATATGTAAATAACATATTTGAAAAAAATTGTAAATGTTAAAGTTTAAAAGAAAAATATATTAATTTATTAAAGTTCCCGCTTGCTTAAGGCTAAATTAGAAGAGGGAGAGAGAGGAGAGAGAGGAGAGAGAGAGAGAGAGAGAGAGAGAGAGAGAGAGAGAGAGAGAGAGAGTCATTATCATTAAGAGTTTTGGGTTGATACGTTAGGATAGGATTGAACAGCACAGGCTAAGTTAGAAATGAGAAAGATTGTGTGAAAGAGAGTGAAGTAAAATGTCCCTATAATTAAGAAGCTGTTTGTGTATTAGGTTAATAATTTAGGTTAATAACTTTAGCTAAGTAAGGCATGATGTTCAGAAAGGTACAAGAGAGAAAGATTGAGAGAGAGAGAACGAAATGAAGAGTCGTCATAGCTAACAAGCATAGCGACCATATAATAAAATTTGTATGTTGAACCACGCTTGTATTCATTATTCCATGAATTTCCATCCAAAATTTAATTTTTGGGTCAAACCCTAAATTTCTCAATCGTCCCCCACATTAAGTGGGTCCTTACCACGTCTGATTCCTCCTATAATCCTTCGTTTTTCCTCTTTAGCTTCCTCTTTTAAGCCCACCGGGAGTTTCTCCTTTTTCATTTTCCTTTTGAGGCCCAATTTGAGGGTGTTCAAACACATGCAGGAGTTTGAAACCTAATAAAGTCGGGTTCTATGTACGCAAAAATATATGATTCAACATACATGTCATTATATATATATATATATATATATATATATATATATATATATATATATTATATATATTATATATATATTATAAGATATATAATATATATATTTATATATTTTACATTATTATATATATATATATTTATTATATATATATATAGTATATATATATATATATATATTATATATATTATAAGTATATATAATATTTATTATAAATTATATATCATATATATTATATATAATATATATTAATTATATTATATATAATTTATATATAATATATAATATATATTAATTATATATATTTTATAATAATATATATATTATATATTTATATATATATATATTATATATATACTATAGTATATATATTTAATATATTATTTTAATATATAATATATATAATATACATATAATATTATATATATTATATATATATATTTATATATATATATATATATATATATATATATATATATATATATTATATATAGTATATATATTATATATTATATATATGTTAGAATATTTTATTTGCTTTCTAATATTAATTTTACTAAGAGTTTTATTAATAATTTTTCAACAGAATATTGTGGATGTCACAGTTTATTAAATTTACTTAATGCGGCAAATTTTTATCATCAAAAGTAGTCCAAGTTGAATACAGTTTGTATGCTCTGTAAATAGAGTTTTTACGATCTATTCTTTGTAAATAATCAGTTAATAGGATTAATCAGGTGAAAAAATTGTTCAAACTTAAAATTGCAAGAGGCAGAATCTCCACTCGTACTGACGTAAGAGTCTTTGCAAATATAAAAGGTTGAAACGATTGACAAAATAATTAAACGAAGCTGTCTCATCTCAAATAATCTTACACCACAGAACTATCGGACAAATACGGATGGATCTTTTAGTAATTTGTTGTACCCAATCACCATTTAAATTTAAAGAAAACATATATCTAAAAAACTGATGGAGGTCGGTGGACTCACCACATGGACCTACATTTGAAGTTCGTATGTCCAGATTGGAAAAATTCATAGTGAAACAAACAAATTTAACCCTAAGGTATGTCGACCATACCCTCACTTTCTTTAGGAACATAGATCATATTCATCAATTCAATAATGTAATTCAAGAGTTATCATGCTTAAAATTCACTCGCTAAACAGATTAATAATACTATCTGTGTTTATACATCAAAATCAACGTTAGTTTTGATGACTCATTATTACAGTATGCAATGTACCAACCGCACTATAATGGTCTGTGATATGCACCTAATGGTGTCTTTATTCACGTTAATTTACAAGAACCATCGTAACTCTACTTTGAGAGCATACAACCCTATGTTCAAATTGGATAAATTTTGGATGAGAATTACCACATAAGAAGTATTTACAACACGGCTGGACAGCCACAATATTGTGCCTGCTCGAACAAATCTAATCCTAATAAAGCTTTTACAAAATTATATAATAAAGAAAGTAAAACAACCAGAAAAATTAGACAAATTTCTTCGTCGTCAAAACTTCTAATGCTATAGACTTCAATAAGGAAGAGAAGTGGGTTCTTAATATTTTGAACTCCCTCCTCAAAACTACTCAAAAATTAAAGTCAAATTATAACATAAGTCCAAACAACTATCATCCTCCTTTAGCACAAGTGATGCTTTAACCGACAACCGTCACGTTGTGTACCAATTTAACTGCCCTGAGTCAGACTGTACGTCGACAAATATTGTGTTCCAAGACGAAAAGATTTTCGGACAGGGCATATCAACATCGATACAATCCAAGTAAAATCTCCGAACATTTCAACACCACACATGGTCTATCAACTACAGGTAATATTTCCAAACACTTCACAATATTATACAGATCGTGTAAAGCCCAGAAACTTAAGATTGCGGAGGCCTTGTACTTCAAAACCTGTAGATCAGATATTAACCTAAAATTTAATGAATTAATAGTTAAACTTAATATTATTTGATTTAATTATTATATTATCAATTAAAACACACTTATTAGCTTGCAAGAAACTTTCCCCTGAAGATGTCTTAAGTAGAGAGAGGAGACGCCTCAGAAAATCTATGTAAATATGTCTTCTACTTCTTTTCTAAATTATTTTCAAAAATTATTTTAAGCAAACTCAAAAATGTACAAAAATAAATATTTAGAACCTTGGAAGTGAAATCTAAAACTTATATAATAATAATAATAATAATAATAATAATAATAATAATAATAATAATAATAATAATAATAATAATAATAATAATAATAATAATAATAATAATAATAAAAATAAATAATAATAATAATAATAATAATAATAAAAATAAAAATAATAATAATAATAAAAATAAAAATAATAATAATAATAATAATAATAATAATAATAATAATAATAATAATAATAATAATAATCAATAATAATAATAATATATATAATAATATTAATAATAATTACTAATAATAATAAATAATGGGATAAATAATAATAATAATATATATAATAATAATAATATAAATCAATTAATAATAATAATAATAATAATAAAGAATCTATAAAAAAAATTAATACTAGATAATAAAATAAAACTACAAGTTATAATAAAAATAAAATAAAACAGAAACAATAATAATAATAAAGATATAATAATCAATAATAATTAATTATAATAATGAATAATACATAATGATAATAATAATAATAATAATAATAAATAATAATAATAATAATAATAATAATTAATAATGATAATGATATAATGATAAGTAATTAATAATAATTAATAATAATAATAATAATAATAATAATAATAATAATAATAATAATAATAATAATAATAATAATAATAATAATAATAATAATAATAATAATAATAATAATAAATAATAAAAATAATAATAATCGATTAATAGCATAATAAAATAATAATAATGAATAATAATTAATTAATCATAATAATAATAATGAATAATAATAATAATAATAATAATAATAATAATAATAATAATAATAATAAAAATAATAATAGTTTTATTATTATTATTATTATTATTATTATTATTATTATTATTATTATTATTATTATAGTTTCCGTTATCTTACATTGCTGAATAGATACTCTTGTTGAGGAACCACGAAAATAAAACTAGAATGAGAGTAACTGCTCCTATACACGTCCAGCTCTGAAATTTGATCAAAATTATTAAAGAAATTAACTAAATAGGAGATATTTACATGTTATTTATTTATTTCATTTCAGTTATAATAATAATTAAAAATATATTCCTATTATAAAACGCCATAATTTAAGAAGCTCAATTTCCTTTAAATAAAATAAAAATAAAGTCATAAGGAAATACAGTAAATGTTTATTATAAATTAAATAAAATTTAAACAATACTTTAAAATTTTTTGAAAAAATGTCAATTATAGAAAATGGATAAGAATCCTCTTACATTAGCGACCGCCGTATATGAGATTCATTTCGAGTTTCAATAATAGCAATTATATATATATATATATATATATATATATTATATATTATAATAGATTATATTATAAATACTTATAATACTATGAATATGTATTATATATATATATAAACTTCTATATATATATATAAATAATATATTTATTAATTATATACTAACTCAATTATATATCACTTTTATATATATATATATATATATATACTACTACTATTATATATGTGTCGTGTGCTAAAAGTCAGTATGTAGAACAGTTCTGACCGATAGTCAGCCGAATTTCTCAAAAAACTATCAATAATGTCTCTCTCAACTCTCGTTATGGTTAAATCCGTGTGCGTACCTATGTTCTCACTCTCTTCGCTGCTATCTATATTAGACGGCTCACATACTGAACTTATTCACACTGTCCCCTCATCTCTTCCAGAGCACCCCAAACACTCTCTTTCCTCATCTCTCACTACTCTCTCTCGTCTGAGAGGACACGGCATATGGAATGTCCCGATTTTCAATCCCTTCCTAGGGATTAGTTTATCTCATTTTAATGTTTTGATGTGGCTTCTATAGCCGAAGAGCGACGTGCAAAATGATATGGATGCCAAGTCAAGAGCAAGGAACCTTATTAGAAATCTATCCTTATAGGCCAGCCGAGCGGTATGTTATCCTATAATCCAGGAACCCACGCGCGGCAAGACAAACAATTCCAACCACTTTCGTATCGGATGTGTTACCCCGAAAAAAGCCGCTTTGTTGTCCGCACGCCCGTTCAACCAAACACTATTCCCCAACTTTTTATATTAATTTAATATAGAAAAAAATTTATCATTTTGAATTTTTATATCTATAATTATAATAGTCTTGTTTTTTCTGTTCTATTATTCAAAGTATACGGCAAGTGATTCGCACAGTTCCCCTCCGCAATAAATTTAGTCCCACCTGCTACCTCTGTTACTAACCACATCGTCTTTTTAAACTCGTCAACTCACGACCAACTACCACGACTCCTCGCCCTCCAAGAACTCACTTGGAAACCTTCCACGAACCTCCGCTTCCTTTTCCCTCGAATTCCTTTTCAGGTCTTCACCTCCGCCCTCTCCCGGCCTCCCCGGGGAGATCCACCCCAGAAACGTGCCCGCCATTTCTAGAAATTTCCCCCTCCCCCTTTCCCAGTTTTGACCCACATCGTATAAAACATACGATAAGAATAAAAAATCGATTCCATCCCTGTAAGTGAAGAATTTCCTGTATTCATGGAAACTTTCTCCCGAAAAATATCTCGGGAAAGTTTTCTGATATGTGTGATCGGACTTCGACTCCCTGGAGTACACCCGTCTTACCCAGCCCTTCTCCCCCTGTGGTTTAGTAACTTTTGGAAATAATATAATCTACTAATGGATGTTAGAGATTTTTAACAAATTCCCGGAAAACCGTAGTTCCGTTCTAATAAAATCATTATTGTCTCGCTGCCCCCCACCCGCATGTAACAGTTATCTGTTATACTTTATAACTACGAACGTAGACGACATGGTTTACATACCAGCTGCGTTCCCCCCTGCGGAGCTGCGTCTTGACCCCCAACCTCCCCCTTAAAAAAAATTCGAAATTATTCGTATTAAGTAGGCCTCCTGACAAACTTTGTTTAAGAGAATATATTCGAAAAGAGAGTTTAATTTCGTAGATACCATTGTAGTTCCCTTCGGGAATTGTAGGGTGGAAGTTACGGAATCACATGTATCGGCACACCGAGGTGCTAGGCTCTTCGTGCGGTGGACTTGTAGCTTAAAATAAACATTCGATTACATAACAAAACCACACATGTACCAAGTGATAGTATGATTATTGCAGTCTTGTAGGATCACGATACAAGATAAGTTGGATTTCTCCAGACAGCGAACGAAAGAGTAAAAGTAAATTATAATAAAAAAATCAATAAGTAAATAAATAATAAGATAAATAAAATAAATTATCTTTATTCTTGTAGTCTTTAACTTACAAAAATTTACCGTTATGTTACCTTACCCTAAACTGTAAATCCAGTAAATCAGTTTCTATATCAAAAATGTCGCTCCTCTCGCTCTCATTGTGATTTAAAGTTTTCCTATTATGGAGAGACTACATTTTGATTAGATATGCAAGCGTTCAATAGCTTTTTACTAAAAATTGTACATGTCAGTTAAATGTACCTCTGCTTAAAGGTATCACAGGTAAATTCAGTAAGATCCAAACAACGCCTCCTCAGATCCCTGTCTGTAGTCTAGTTGGTCAGAATCTATTGATCTTTTGGATACTTTTGGTTTCTAATTGATTACGTCACGATATTTTTAAGTGTTATCATGTTTACATACTAAACCGAGTAAAATGGTAATCAGGTCTTCAAGATCCCTACTCTCCACCAATCCTCGTGTGATCTATTGATCTAAAAATTGATCCAGTTTGGAAATCATATTGATGTATTTGAATGATATTGTTTTTTTGTATATCCAGACATATTTTTTAAAGTAACATTGGGCCAAATGTTTAAAATAACCAGTTCCAAACTAGAAATTCAAAGACACATCCCATATCGAACAACACGCTAATCCTTCACCTTGTGATTATATTTTTGGTCTAGGTTGAGGTCCTAAATGTGAATGCTAGTTGATCAAAATTACGATATTTTCATCGCTTTTTTATGAAATTGTGTAAATTTACATCTCTCACAATACCACAAAAAGAAATCAAATAATCCGAATCCAACATCTTTAAAATCCAACCTCTGGATCCTCTCCATGATCTCATAAGAGTTTGTAATTAAAAATGTAGCATTTCATTTTTGTTAAAATCTGGTATATATTTAAACTAATACTCCTCCATAACTCTCTCTCTATTACTCCTCAAAATTCCCTGTAATCCCGCATAGGAACTAAGAGAATTTACCTCTCCTCAAATTTTGGCTGGAACCCCCTTAGTTAGGATTTCCATTTACCTGTCACTTAATGATAAGTAAGATTTTAATATTTAATAACTAAATAAAAAAGGGTATAAAATGCCCTTCTTAAATAAATTTTTTGAAATAAACATAAAATATTTAAATAAAAGTAAGAATAGAGAATTGTTGATAGTCAGTTACAATTATGATAATATTAATTAGTTAACTTTATTATTGTTAACGTTTGTAACTTTATCTATAGGTATATATAAATAGAAATATTATATATATAGTATTTATATTATATACTATATATTTATATATATCTATATATATATATATATATATATAATATATATATATATATATATATATATATATATATTATATATATAATAATATATATATATATATATATATATATATATATATTGCCAACAATATTGCTTTGCATATAATCTCTTCTGAATATTTTAAATTTTTAAATGTTTTAGTTTTAGTTTTGAGTTTTATTTCCTCAACTTCTCATTTTAAATCTCTTGAAAAAGGAAACCGTTTTTAAATTTTGAAAGCTTGCGATTTTATTTTTTTAACTTTTTAATGTTGTAAACATTTTTTATTTATTTTTTATTGCATTGCATTTTTAACTTTAATTATGATTCCCAGGTCTTTTATTAAATATCTTTTTACTGCTTCTAGTTTATTTCTTGAACTGCGACGTATGTAGTATTACCTTGATACTTTAAAAAGTGCTTATAAAAAGAAAATACATCTGATTTTTCAAATACTGTCTCGAAGATAAAATTATTTTTAAATCCTTAATAGTAAATAGTTTGCATCCTAAAATTGTTCCTTTTTCACCTTTCCATAAAGAAATGTTAAAGTTTAAAGTTAAACTTTTACAATCGGAAGTCAACAAGGTATTTCTCTTAGTTAGAAAGCTTTTTAATGACTTAAGCAAGTTGCTCTATTGTGATGTATCGGATTTAATTCTCACGAAGATTTTAGATTACAGTCATGTAATTTGTTAGAGAAAAAACAAAATTTCTTAAAAAAGTTGAACAGAAAGGATAAGTTTATTTTTAGAAAATTTCCGTAGTACACGTATTATAATTTTGACCATATTGAAATTTACCTAATTATAGTTTATCAATTTTTTGAAACTATTTTAGTTTATTACATTTCATTTAGTATGGGAGACGAGAATAGCATTTCTAATTTCGCGTTAATTAAATTTTAGTAAATTAACAAATCATTCAAAATTTTCTGAAATTGATCTGGTTTGCTTAAAAAGTTTCCTTTTGAGCCAACTCGTCATGAATATTTTCTTACTTTACCTAACTGTTTATCTATAGCATTGCAAGAGTTTACGAATGTTAATAGTAATATAATCAGCATATCCCAAAAAGGAAACAAAATCAATTTACTGAACAGAGAAGACTATCTTAATAAAGCAAGCCCCTTAAAAATATCCCAAGGCAGTTATAACAAAAATTTAAAGTATATTTTGAAAAACTACCCTGAATTATTAAAATCAGTAAAATAATAATTACCAAGACTGTCTTAATTTAATGGCTTACCAAAATTGCATAAATAAAATGTTCCCTTATTACGTATTATTTTCCTCCTAGCAAAACATATTCACAAAAATATCCGGTTGCCATTATAAAATGCTTCTCATTTCAGGGCTAGATCCAATTTTGGGCTGGTGCTGGTCCCCATTTTCAGCTCCACCTAAAAATGAACATAAAATTCATAATTTTCAGCCGATTTTGACTATTTAAATATCAAAATGTAGCTTATTTTGCACTCTAAAACTTTCATTTCCGGTGTTTTTCCGTGTCTGTAGTCATTCTTTCAGAATTTTTCAATTTTCAATTTTCATGTTTTTGACATTCTTCATATCTTCCAGAATTTTTTCCGAAATGACTTCAAACTTGAAACATGCATAGATAGATCCATTATCTAAAATAGTAGAGAAGTACTTTTTCGATTTTTTGAGTTTTGTGCTCAGCGTTCGTTGTAAAACCAACCCATTTTTTTTTTTTTTAAATGAAAAATTGCCATAATTTTTTTTCTGTTCGCCTCAACCTATTTTTATCACTTTTTGGTATTTTCGAGGGATGAAAAGGATTATTTTAACCTTTACCTTTTTCCTAAAGGGCTAGAGAGGTGGAAACTTCTAAAGCACGAACATTTGTAGCAAGGATGTAGATTTTGGGACGGAATTTGCCCTTTAAGCAGGATCTCCATATTGTCGTATGTCTCTTTGAAATGGACCGAATGGGCTATGGGGATAGATGGCTTTGCATTACCATTATGCAAAAGAGCTGCCTTCTGGCTTCTTTGAGATGAATCTATAAAGAGACGCCACTCAGATGATATATGCGTCTGAGACAAATCAAGGAATAATCCATCTATATCATGGCAATAACAAAGAGGACCATTTATTGTAAAATATGCTGCTAAGTTGAAATTCTTCTTTCGGTAGTAACTGATGTGAACATTTCCCTCAAGTAATTTTTTTCCTTTAGTCTTGAGGCGAGAAGTTCTGCTTTCTCTTTCGATAGAAATAAGTCTCTAACAATAATTTTTCTTATTGTTGGGGATAGGAGACACAGTTTTATTTATACAGTTATACAGTCATTAACTTAATGTTATTCCACACGTTCTTTGTGACTCACATATTGCTCCCTTCTTCAACCATCCTATCTGCAATATAAGCTAGCTCATCATCAGGGGGAATTGGAATGGGCAGTGATTCATTATGTTGGACTGGTCTACTTGCCGAATCATGGTTTGGATATACAAAATGGTGTTTGTTTTTTGTAGAAAATCCTTGTAGATTCACACTACAAAAAATAACAGCCTTCATGATGATCTCTTGGTTCCCTATATGTCATGGGTATAGCAAACGGCATTGAAGCTTTCTTTTTATTTAACCAATCACGTAATCCGTTTGAACAAGATGAACAAATCTGATGAGGTGCCAATGCTTTATCTTAGTCACTTAAAGGAACACCAAAATACATATTTTATTTTTTCTTAAGGTCTGTTTTAATTATTCGTTGTTGTGTTGCTGTTGTGAAACAGCCACAGACAAAGCAGAAAATTTTTGGGTTATTTTTACATTGACGGGGCATGCTGTTTGATCCGAGAAAATGCAAAATAAAAAAAAAGTACAGAACAACTTTCTGCTGCAGAGGACAAAGATTAATTAAAGAGTAAAGAACATTCCCATGGAGCCATAAGTCTGAAAATGCACATCATGATGTTGCCAGACGTACGATAACAAAAGTAAGTAACAATATGTTGCTAAATAATCAAAACTATACAAGATAAATTAAATAAAATATTGAAAAACTAACGTTTCTTTATATGAAATAGTAAAATCTGTAAAATTATGAAAATTTTTTCATCATAAAAACCCTACGTGTTACAGCAAGTCTGATTACAGATTTGAAAAGAGCATCAAAAATGCTATTGTAATTAATATAATTTGATAAATTGTCTAACTTTATAATAGGCTTAATAATTGATATAATTTGATAAATTTCACACCTTTATAATAGGCTTAATAATTGATATAATTTGATAAATTGCCTAACTTTATAATAAGCTTAATAATTAATATAATTTAATAAGCTGTCTAACATTATAATAGACTTGATAACTAATGTAATGATAAATGTAGCCTAACTCTAAAATAAGCTATTTACTAATACATATTTTAAATAAACATTAAAATACTATACTAGTCTAAGGCTTCTAATTTGAACTACCATAGCCTGGGACCTAGCTTATATCGCCATAGCCTGGGACCTAACTTATACTACCATAGTCTGTGACCTAACTTGTACTACCCTAGTTAGAAACCTAACTTATAATACCCTAGTTTGGGACTTAACTTGTACTCTAGCCTAGGATAAGTCTATATAATATGATTAAACAGTGCTGGCCTATATTACTAAAGTCCTATTTTATTAAATTAATTTTAAATAAGAAAATTGAACAGTCAATTATATAACCATTCCTAAACTCGTCTGAAATAAATAAAACCATGAGTGAAAAACATGATACTAACCTATCTGCTCTAGACCTAGAAAAGGAAGAAATACTAAATTAGAAGGCAAAGAGCTAGTAATAAACAAAAACTCACAAATATAATTAAAAGGCTTTTTAATTGGATAGTGAGAAAAAGCTTAAAATTCCATATTTGAAGTTAATAATAAAACGATTAGTGAAGGAGTGACTCAAGTCAAATTGATATCAACGTTTTAAGCTTGATGATAATATGAAAGTAATAGGTGTAGCATATTTTAATAAAGAACTAGAAGGTTAAGTGGGTTACCATTTGATTTGTCGGACCTTGTCTGTTTTGGGTCAACATTTGATTTTTTGTATGAAATAAACAAATATATATATATATATATATATATATATATATATATATATATATATATATATATATATATATATATATATATATATATATATATATATATATATATATATATATATATATATATATATGCCAGCATCCCGAAGAGGCCAGGCATTGACAAATTAATTAAAAATAAAATGTATTTTTCAATAAAATGAACACTGTCAGCCTCCCTTTTATATCATGCATTTATCTATAAAACTACAGGAGCTACAAAAAAATAAATAACATTTTTAGAATCAGGGAAGAATTTTAAGTTTGAGTAATACCAAAAAACAAATATAAAAGATGTCTAAAAAATATTTTAAAAATATGAAATTAAAGGAAGTGTCCAAATTTGGTTCATATAGGCTTTGCAAGAATAGATTAAATTTAGTGTCAAGCCTGCGTTGTTTGAAGTAACAATGTTATTAAAAGATTTACTGTGTTTATTAAATAATTTTCACTAATTTATTATCTTTTTTACAACATTTTAAGCTGTTATTAAATGAAAAAAAAGTGTAAACAATGCAAACTTAAATGTGCTTTATATCGGAAAGATGGTTATTGTTTTTTTTTCTGTTTAACAAACGTAAATGCAAAACAAGAATAAGTGCAGTTGCGAAAAATTCCTTTTTAAGTGGTTCAAGTTTACGTATCGCACTTATTCTGCAAATAATTTTTTTTTTGTTAATGACGTTACAGCAACGCAAACCAGAAGAATGCTTGGGTTGTCATATACGAGTATAACAGACTGGTATAATTTCTGTAGAGAGTTTTGTGAGGTGACAGTGAGGGAAAGTACTGAAAAATAAGAGGTGAAAATAAAATTGTTGCAATAGGCGAAAGTGTATTTTGGAAAAAAAAAAGTATAACAAGGGGAAAAGGTGATAAGTCGTTGCTTAATTGGTGGGATAGAAAGAAAATCAGGAAAAAATTTTCTTGTACCAGTAAGTAACAGGAACAACGAAACCATATCGAATGTCATCAAAACATACGTCAAAGAAAAAACAACAATAATCACTGATAAGTGGAAAAGATATAATTGTTTAAAAAACAAGCAATATAATCACGTCACTGTCAACCATTCGATAACTTTCATAAATACTGTAACTGGTGCGCATATGAAGGAGAATGGTATAAAGTAAGTAAAAAAGAAAATTACCTAAGGTAACGTAAAAACATTTATTAAAAATAACGTACCGTGAAATTTTTTTTTTTTTTTTTTTTTTTTTTTTTTTTTTTTTTTTTTTTTTTTTTTTTTTTTTTTTTGTGTTTTTTTAGATCAAACGAAACATCCTAAAACCGGTATCCAAGACGAATTATTATTCTCTTCATATCTGGCAACTTATATTTGGAAAAAGATAAAATAAAATAGATTCATTAATTTCCTTGAAGATATAAGAAAGCAAGAAGAAAGAAGAAACTAAGATGGTAAGTTAATATCTGCTATTTTTATTTTTATTTTAACTAAAGGAATACCATAGGGTAAACCGCATAGATGGCATGAGTCGGGTTTTCTCGCCCTCCCGGTGGACGATGGGGGTAACTTCGTCTTCCCCCACTGTCCCCCGCCGGCTCGAGCCCCCTAAAAATTTAACTTAATTGATTTTTTTATACTCCCACTAAAAAATCTTACCTGATTCAAAAAATGTTATCCATTTTTCCGTAGCTGTTATAGTTTTTTTTAGATAAATGCATGATATAAAAGGGAGTCTGGCCAATGAATACATTATAACCTTTCTAAAGCTTCGCAATGTTTACATTAAGTCACAAGTCAAACAAATCTTCCGAATGTGTAAATTTCATAAATAAAATATAATGTTGACCCAAAACCGACACGGCTGATTTGTCTGTTGTTGAACTTATGCATTTTAATAAATATGAGTGTGATTCTAGACAATTATCTAATAACAAGTCAAATAAAAATATCATTAGTTTTAACAATAAAACAGAAGAGTTTGTTGACGCTATCTCCAGGAGAGATTAAAGAGAGTAACCTATCTCCATTTCTTTGTGTTACTTTTAATGATATGTGAACAAATAAATTAGTACACAATTTATTTAATAAATTTAATAATATCAATTGTTCTCGTAAAAATTTAACTGACTCTATTAAGATGACATATTTAATCAGTTATCTAAAAGAATATGCGTTGAAAGTAGTCAGATATTTGTCAATAAAAGATGAAAATTACAAATATATCATCTTTACATTAGTGTTTTTATATATATATATATATATATATATATGCGAATTACCTAACATTTTTTATAGATCTTTCGTGTAATAAAACGAACTCTAATGTTAGTAGAATTTTCTTGTTAAGCCACACGCCTCAGTCTATTTTTGTTATGTATATTCTCTCTTTATTAAATATACTATAAATTTTTGCATAAGATTATTTTTAGTTTAGGAACTACCACCCAGATTAAGCTAGATACACGATTTCCCATCATAGGCTATAAGTGGTGCCGACGGAGCTCAATATAATTAATGATGCCCATGTTGAGGCCCATACAGCTTCTTCGCAAAACAATAGTATTATTTATTAATTATAAATAATAAACATTATTTAATAATAAATCACATATATTATTATTAATATAATAAATATAAAATAAATTTTCAAAAAATAGAATATAATATCTTATAGAAAAGTATTACTAACTGTATTTACATATTAGAATAATAACTATATACTATACTAATTTAAATAATTTAGAAATTCTAGTACATATAATATATAACTTTTACAAAAAAATGTAAAAAACAAAATCCAAATTAATTTAAATATGCTATATATCAAAAATTACGACTTATATCACTTTACATCATAGAAAAACCTAAATTAAGAATATTTATGGAATCACATATAAAAGTCTATATATAACCTCTATATTATAAATATAATATAAAATAGTGTATAAAAAAAATAAAATAAATATAAAAAATAGAGGCTGAGCCGACTCAGGGGGAAATAATATAGTAAGATGGGGGATCGTTTCCATACCCCGTAAAGGGGAGGGGGCGGAGGAACCGTATACTCATATATTATACCGCCGACACTCAATATACTAATAATACTATATAAAGTAAGATGAGGGTTTCCGTAGAGTACCTATTACTACTACTGGTATATAGAGTGGAGAGGTTAGTAAATATGTCTCATATATCAGTCACCACTGTCTAGTTATCCTTACGAAGTAGTATAGTATCACGAGATGACCATATATATATATATAATATATTACTCTTTATATAGACTTATTCCTTGCCTATATTACTCTTGACGAGTTTAAATCCCTTTTAGGGTTATTCCTTTAGTATAAAAAAAAAAATATAAAAAAAAATTAAAATAACTTAGAGCATTATGGGTAGAATCGTAAACAGGTATCTCTAATATATATATTTATTTATTTTAGTATATAATCATATATAGTCCCTCAGTCTCACTACTATACCATTATAAATTGATTATTAGTTTAGGTATAATCATATTACTATAGAAAAATATATATTTAAAAAAAAAAAAATCGTATATCGAATATACTGGATAGCATGCACAATACATATATATATACTCTAAGGCTCGATATTATCTTTTATATATATTAATATATATATTAATATATATATATACTATATATATATATATATATATATTATAATATTAATTAATATATATATATATATATTAATATTATATATATATTAATATTAATAATAATATATATAATTATTATATAATTAATAATATATATATATATATATTATTAATTATATATATAATATATAATATATATATATATATATTAATATATATATAATTTATTATATATATATACTATATATAATATATATATATTAATATATATTTATTAATTATTTCATAAATTATACTTGCATGGTTATAATTACCTGTGTAGTCTTTTGTTGTACTTATAAACCTATAATAGTAAGAGTGTACATTAAACTATGAACCTACCTTAACGCTAAATATATAATACCTAACACTTATATAACCTATATATATTAACTTAACCTATTAAATTAATTTTCATTATTTATATATTAATATATATATTGTATATCCTTATTTACATACTATTATAAATATATATACCATGTATTGTATTAATTACAGTATAGATATCATAAAATTATTCTATTATAGTAATGTATTGATTATTATTATTTTATTTATGGTAAATAGATTATTATTATTATATTAGTATTACTTTAATGTCATTTTAATTAGATGATATTGATTTGTTGTATTTGTATATTATATATTATTATTATTATTTTATCATCACTTTATATAGTTTACTTAATTTTTATTGTTGAATGTTCAGAGTTCATTGATTTGATTATGTACACTAAATTAATTGAATTATTCACTTATTAGTCATTAATAATAATTATATTAATATTATATTATTATTATATTTATTTTATTATTGAAATAAATATTATATATTATATATATATATATATATAATATATATATATATATATTATATATATATTAATATATATATTATAATATATATATTTATTATATAAATATATATATATTAATTAATATATATTATCATATATATTATAATATAATATTATTTAATTAATATTATATTATATATATATATATATATATATATATAATATATATATTGTAGGTCATTAGATGGGTTATATCCTGGCCTACTATCATACCAATAATTGAATCAATATATCGATTGTACATAGATATCGAGCCACATTCATTAAAACTATCTTAGAAAGTATAAATAAGGTACGTTATAAAGTTATAATAATTGAATATCCATATATAGTAATATTAAAAGCAAGTTCTCACATCACTCTATTATAAAACTTATAGTCTATTTCATCTAAATACATAAAATTTTACGTTAATGTCTGGTCTGTAATATATTAGTCAATGTATATATATTATTAATTTTTTATATTTATAAATTATTATTTTACAATTTTGCATTTGTTAAATATAAAAAACTAACGTTGCACCTTAATGAGTTTTGTCTCTGCCGTAGCGTGTAACTAGTTTTATTTTTCGATTAACGTAGATTTTAAAAAAATTTGACTTTAATGACTGAACTGGATGAGTACTGTGATTAACTCTCAGTAACATTGAATGCCAATTTATATATATATATATATATATTAATATATATATATATTAAATATATATATATTATAATAATATATATATATATTAGTATATTATATATATCAAATATATATATAATATATTATATTACTATATAAATTATATATATATAATATATAATTAATATTATATATATATTAATTATATATTATTTTATATATATATATAATTAATATATATATATATTAATATGTATGTATATAGTATATATATGTTATTGTATATAGAAAATGTTATAATAAATATATATATAATTAAATTTATAAATATATACTATATACTTATATTATTATATATATATATATATATATATATATATATATAATATATATATATATATATATACATTTTTTCTATTAATATAATATAATAATATATAGAAAATGTATTATTTATATAATATTATTATAAATATATATATATATATATTAATATATATATATATATTTTTAATATATATATATAATTATATAATTATTATATATTAAATATATATATATATTTTAACATGTTTATAAAAACATATGCTAACATTATTTCATAAAGGAGGGGTTAAAAATATAAAATAAATTAAATAATATTAAAAATTAAAATTAAAATAAAAAATTAACATAAAAAAAATATAAAGTTAAATTAAAATGATAGATTATAAATACCTACTCACTGATCATTATGCCTAAAAGCAATTACTCACCCTAGGTGGGCGCATAGACTCGCGAGGTGGACTTCTTAAATAGAGGAAGATTAAAATAAACATTGCGGGGAAAATAAAAGATAAGGCAGGAGTTCCAATAATACACAAAATAAATGATGTGGCTGGAATGTAAGGAAGGTACTAATATATAGGTGGTCCTTGAGTCTCCATACTCACACAATTTTTCATATTGAGAATAGAACAAGGTGAGCATCACTCTTGTGTTTATCGATATATTTATGTATAATAAGGGCGACGCCAAAGTGAGTGGAGGAAATGTCGAGTAAGGTCAATTATTATCTCTAGCTAACTAACTGCCTATAGTTGTAATACCTATAGAAAAAGAGATAGGGCACCTACGTCAACTGAAATAAACGCGAGTAAGAGAGGGTCTAAAGTGAGAGTACATGAGAGTATGGGACCGTTTTATTAGCCTCATTAGCCTTAGCTTCAACTCTATTCAAAAGGGGAGGGTGGAACCGATGCACCCCAAATGTGGCCGACTTGGCCATGAACGAGCCAGTAAATATAAGACTTTCAATACAATCTGGAGATCCTGTAGCAGAAGTAAAATAAATTCAGCTGCAATAATCTGTGAGAACAGAAATATATTCCCAGCTTTTATTATGAGAAGGCCATTTTATAGGACCAAACTACGTATTGATATATGTGATAAGTATTCTACCAAGTATCAATTTCACTATAATTATATTAATATATATATATTAATTATATATATATATATATTAAATATATATATATATATATCTAATAATATATATATATATATATTTATAGATAATTTTACTCATTAAATACAAATAAATATATTAATGTAGTTAAAATAAAATAAATTTTATATTTCAAGAATTTGTAAAGGGTGGTCACCTTACTTTTATAATTAACATTACATATTTAGCAGTTCTGAAGATGATTACATTATAATCACTATATACAAAAAACTAAGTACTAAATTAAATATAATATATAATTAATTAACAATTTACGCTATATATATATATATCTTTTGTTTTAGTATATTAGTAAATTAAATATAATATGTTGTTAAATTAAATAAGTAGTATATAATAAGACCAAAACTTTCGAATTTTCATAATTTACATAAAATATAAGAAAGATAAAATAAAGAATAGTGAATGAGGACTTCAAATAGGAAATAATGAAATAAGAATGATAGGAAGTAGAAATTGATTATCAAAAGTTCATATAACTCATTTTTACTTTTACTTTTGTAGTATATTCAAAACAGCTCATCTAATACTGCGGTAGTGTAGCTGAAGTCACAATACATATTTCTTGTACTATATATTTTATCTTATTTAATTCAGTATAATATAAAGATATATAATATGAATTATTATAGATTATGTACTTTCATATAATTTTATTTACCGAATCAAAATTGTATTATTATTCAAGCAAAAGGGATTATAGTACTATTAATTATTTATATATATATTATATTGAATAATATTTTAGTAATGTAGATATAATAGTAAGTAGTATAATTTAGGATAATATAAAAATAATTGAATATTAAAGTAAATTAAAAATATAAGTAGCTCATATTTATACTATTATTAACTTTTATATACTATTATATATACATAATTTATTTATTTATTATATATAAAATCGTAATATTAATAATTAAATATAAATAAGTGGAATTTATAATAACACACATTTTTCCTTTCAGATACTATCAGTCCCAAAAGGAGGAATCTTTATCAAGGCGTTCTCCACAGACGACACTCCACTACAATAAGTATCTATCCACTCGCCCTATTATCTTGAGCTTTTAAATGTCTTCACTTCTTCTTCGTGTAGTACGTCTGAAAATCTTTCACAATATGATTCTCCCTGTAGGAGACGCACAGGGTTCCGAGCTCCGTACTTTTTTCACATGTGTGCATCATTAAATGCGTGTGTGAGATGAAGAAACATGGGAGTCGCCAGAGAATGCAATTGAGATAATACAAAGCACGACTTAAACTTGATCTAATAGAAAGTATGTCTGAATTGATTATTATATAATAATGTATAATTAAACTTTTTGCTGAACTTCCTAAAAAAAGATTTAAAAATTCATATATTGATTATTACCTATATTAAGATTTAAAAATTCATATATTCATTTTTAAAAATATTAAATTTCCAATATTTACTGAATTAATTAGAAAAAATGGAATATTACAATTTTCATGTACGCTAAAAAAATAGCTTGTGTTCTTTAAATGCGGTGGAAGTTCGACCACACTTTTCCTAAGCTTACATAGTTCCAATTTGATTAATTTGAACGAAAAATACTTTTCTGTCAGAAACATTTTTATTCTTTCTTCTACCATACATTCTTTAAGACTGGTGTTTAAAAATACCAGAATTAACAAGATTTTAGTCAGGGCTGTTTGAAACCTATTTTCAGGAAAGATGAATACAGGGATATGTCCTTTAAGTAAGCCGTGGTATTTTGGTATTTGCAGCTTGTACTCTTTCTCCATCCTGCTGTAAAATAATATGTTGGCTAATTGCACAAAATTTCATCTCTTGGAACATCTAGTTAAAAGAATATTTCCAGATACTCTCCATATACTTTTCTCAGGTTCAACAAAATGGGTTGACGGTCTATGGATTGAAAATCGGAACGGTGACATTACTCTTCAATAGAGATAAGATTTCAATGAATACAGACTCTTATCCAAAATTTGATTTTTCCTTTTATCAACACAAATATCATAGTGTGCTCTTAAAGGCTTTTAAATTATTATTAGTATCTGAGTTTAAAGTCTTTTCAATTCTGAGAATCTTTTCAAACATCAACAATGAAGTAGCAACATTATTTTATTTGGAGTAATAAGTCTCAACAACTTCTTCCCACCCACAGTTGGTTTAATTTTATTATTATCATTAAATTTCTAGCAACGATTTTTTTCTGTAATGTTTAAGGTTAAGTAAGATCTTGATGAGGTTTAAAGTTTGACTCTGAGATTAGAAATTTCACTAGGTTTATAAATTTCTGTAAATATTTTACAAGTTCAATTCTTATCTTCTTGGATGAACTTTTTCAGTTTAACTTCACAAATGTTCTCTTCAGTTCGAGTAATGTATAGAACATTTGTGACGTTAAATCTTCACAAATGTTCTCTTCAGTTTCAGTCCTTTTTCAGTTTAACTTCATAAATGTTATCTTCAGTTCGAGTACTGTAGAGAACATTTGTGATGCTAAATGTTCACAAATGTTCTCTTCAGTTCGAGTACTTTTTCAGTTTAACTTCACAAATGTTCTGTTCAGTTCGCGTACTGTAGAGAACATTTGTGAAGTCAAAACTAGGTTTATAAATTTCTGTAAATATTTTACAAGTTCAATTCTTATCTTCTTGGATGAACTTTTTCAGTTTAACTTCACAAATGTTCTCTTCAGTTCGAGTAATGTATAGAACATTTGTGACGTTAAATGTTCACAAATGTTCTCTTCAGTTTCAGTCCTTTTTCAGTTTAACTTCATAAATGTTATCTTCAGTTCGAGTACTGTAGAGAACATTTGTGATGCTAAATGTTCACAAATGTTCTCTTCAGTTCGAGTACTTTTTCAGTTTAACTTCACAAATGTTCTGTTCAGTTCGCGTACTGTAGAGAACATTTGTGAAGTCAAAACTAGGTTTATAAATTTCTGTAAATATTTTACAAGTTCAATTCTTATCTTCTTGGATGAACTTTTTCAGTTTAACTTCACAAATGTTCTCTTCAGTTCGAGTAATGTATAGAACATTTGTGACGTTAAATGTTCACAAATGTTCTCTTCAGTTTCAGTCCTTTTTCAATTTAACTTCATAAATGTTATCTTCAGTTCGAGTACTGTAGAGAACATTTGTGATGCTAAATGTTCACAAATGTTCTCTTCAGTTCGAGTACTTTTTCAGTTTAACTTCACAAATGTTCTGTTCAGTTCGCGTACTGTAGAGAACATTTGTGAAGTCAAAACTAGGTTTATAAATTTCTGTAAATATTTTACAAGTTCAATTCTTATCTTCTTGGATGAACTTTTTCAGTTTAACTTCACAAATGTTCTCTTCAGTTCGAGTAATGTATAGAACATTTGTGACGTTAAATCTTCACAAATGTTCTCTTCAGTTTCAGTCCTTTTTCAGTTTAACTTCATAAATGTTATCTTCAGTTCGAGTACTGTAGAGAACATTTGTGATGCTAAATGTTCACAAATGTTCTCTTCAGTTCGAGTACTTTTTCAGTTTAACTTCACAAATGTTCTGTTCAGTTCGCGTACTGTAGAGAACATTTGTGAAGTCAAATGTTCACAAATGTTCTCTTCAGTTCAAGTACTTTTTCAGTTTAACTTCACAAATGTTCTGTTCAGTTCGAGTACTGTAGAGAACATTTGTGATGCTAAATGTTCACAAATGTTCTGTTCAGTTCGAGTACTTTACTGAACACCATTACTTCTATTTCTCTAGGCACTTCTAGCTTCATATTCGTCAATAATACATCTAAAACTTATAATTCTCATCTCATCAGCCCTTGTTAGGTAATTCTAACTATTTTTAACCAGTTGCTTCTATACAACAACCATATTCAAATCTATAATTAATACTAATTTCTTCTTCTTTTGAAAGGTATTATAATTATTTATATTAACTCCAATAAACTTTTAAAAAATAAAATTAAAAAGCAAGTTTCTTTTTTCAAAAAGAATATAAAAAAAAACATTTGAAATATAACCATGTTACATTTTAACGGGGAGGGAAGCAAATCTGAAGACCAGCCATAAATTTTATATAATTGACCAAAAATTTGCATATTTTTGGAGTTTTTAAACATTTCTGAGTGAATATTTTTCCTGATATTATATATATATATATATATATATATATATATGCTTTGTTATATATATGTCCACATATATATCTTGCTAACTATATATATATATATATATATATATATATATAATATATATGTATGTATAAAATATGCTATATATATAATATATATAATAATAATATATATGTATATATATAATAATAATAATAATAATATATATATATAATAATATATATATATAATAATATATGTATATAATATATAGTTAATAATATTAATCTATATGACAATTTATATATTTAATAACAATAATAATAATATCTTCAATATAAAAACTTATAATATATTTAAGTATCTTTATGTAATTTATCTTTAAAATAATAACAAAAATAATATATATCTAATAATAATATATATATATAATAATATGTATATATATAACTCAAGTAACCTGTTAGCTTCTTCTTAATTAGCAACAACAACGTATATACTTATAACTATCATTGAATACAAGGGAATAAAATAATCTATCATTGATAGCAATTCCAAAATAATTTTAAAAAATGTTCTTTTAAGTATGAAAAAATTCTTCTTCTTGCCCTCTTAACAGCAAAATGATTGATAACATCATCAGTTTATATTGTGTAGCTATGATGAACACTCATTAAAGGCAATTTGGTTAGTCTTTTCTTTCCTGTAGAATTAAGAAAGTATCTTTTGATCTGTTTCAGAGAGACTAGCCCAAATGGTCGACAGGAAAAATGGTCGACAGGTCAAATGGTCGACACGACATAAAAAAAAATTCCCCATACAGCCCGCCGCAGGCGTTAGTATAGGTTAGGTTAGGTTAGGATAGGTTAGGTTAGGTTAGGTTAGGTTAAGTTGTTAGGATAGGTTAGGTTAGGTTAGGCCAAGTTAGGTTTAGGCTAAGTAAGTTTAGGTTAGGTTAGGTTAGGTTAAGCTAGGTTAAGTTAAGTTAAGCTTTGTTGGATTCGCTAGAGAAACTCTAAATAACCAGATTTTTTTCTACAAAAATGTCTACCATTTAACTTGTCGATCATTTTCCTTGTCGACCATTTGGTACTAGATTCGACACTACCGCTCACGGGCAGAGCCCTATTCAAAGATAGGGTGTGCTCACTGTTACGTCTGAGTAGGACAAAATAAGCCTAAGAAGAGTTATATTATTCATATTTTTATTTCAGATGATTCTACAACTTCGTTTTCATTTTTTTTTTTAAAGTACACACCTCACGGGCATAACCCTATTCTAGGAGGGGAACTTTTCTAGGTAATTTCTACCTAGAATCCGGACTAGGGATCGAACCCGCGCCCTTGCCATGCGACTCTGTCGATCTATCGATTGAGACTCGGTAGTGGCATTTGCCTTCGTTTCTCCCGTTTTATTTTCAGTAATATTTTATTGGCAAATAGGAAAAAATTTTTTTGACTTTTCCCTTTCTTACTTATTTATTTATTTATTTAATTTTTTATTCTTTTATTGGAAAATAGGAATTTTTTTTGCCTTTTCCCTTTCTTATTTATTTATTTATTTATTTAATTTTTTATTCTTTTATTGGAAAATAGGAATTTTTTTTGCCTTTTCCCTTTCTTATTTATTTATTTATTTATTTAATTTTTTATTCTTTTATTGGAAAATAGGAATTTTTTTTGCCTTTTCCCTTTCTTATTTATTTATTTATTTATTTAATTTTTTATTCTTTTATTGGAAAATAGGAATTTTTTTTGCCTTTTCCCTTTCTTATTTATTTATTTATTTATTTAATTTTTTATTCTTTTATTGGAAAATAGGAATTTTTTTTGCCTTTTCCCTTTCTTATTTATTTATTTATTTATTTAATTTTTTATTCTTTTATTGGAAAATAGGAATTTTTTTTGCCTTTTCCCTTTCTTATTTATTTATTTATTTATTTAATTTTTTATTCTTTTATTGGAAAATAGGAATTTCTTTTCCCTTTCTTATTTATTTATTTATTTATTTAATTTTTTATTCTTTTATTGGAAAATAGGAATTTTTTTTGCCTTTTCCCTTTCTTATTTATTTATTTATTTATTTAATTTTTTATTCTTTTATTGGAAAATAGGAATTTTTTTTGCCTTTTCCCTTTCTTATTTATTTATTTATTTATTTAATTTTTTTTTTTTTTTTTTGGAAAATAGGAATTTTTTTAAAAACCTTTTCTTATTTATTTATTTATTTATTTAATTTTTATTCTTTTATTGGAAAATAGGAATTTTTTCCAATTTTTATTCTTATTTTTTATTTTTTTAATTTTTTATTCTTTTATTGGAAAATAGGAATTTTTTTTGCCTTTTCCCTTTCTTATTTATTTATTTATTTATTTAATTTTTTATTCTTTTATTGGAAAATAGGAATTTTTTTTGCCTTTTCCCTTTCTTATTTATTTATTTATTTATTTAATTTTTTATTCTTTTATTGGAAAATAGGAATTTTTTTTGCCTTTTCCCTTTCTTATTTATTTATTTATTTATTTAATTTTTTATTCTTTTATTGGAAAATAGGAATTTTTTTTGCCTTTTCCCTTTCTTATTTATTTATTTATTTATTTAATTTTTTATTCTTTTATTGGAAAATAGGAATTTTTTTTGCCTTTTCCCTTTCTTATTTATTTATTTATTTATTTAATTTTTTATTCTTTTATTGGAAAATAGGAATTTTTTTTGCCTTTTCCCTTTCTTATTTATTTATTTATTTATTTAATTTTTTATTCTTTTATTGGAAAATAGGAATTTTTTTTGCCTTTTCCCTTTCTTATTTATTTATTTATTTATTTAATTTTTTATTCTTTTATTGGAAAATAGGAATTTTTTTTGCCTTTTCCCTTTCTTATTTATTTATTTATTTATTTAATTTTTTATTCTTTTATTGGAAAATAGGAATTTTTTTTGCCTTTTCCCTTTCTTATTTATTTATTTATTTATTTAATTTTTATTCTTTTATTGGAAAATAAATTTTTTTTGCCTTTTCCCTTTCTTATTTATTTATTTATTTGTTAATTTTTATTCTTTTATTGGAAAATAGGAATTTTTATCTAACTTTCTTATTATTTATTTATTTATTTAATTTTATTCTTTTATTGGGAAAATAAAAATTTTTTTGCCTTTTTCCCTTTCTTATTTATTTATTTATTTATTTAATTTCTATTGAGTTATATGAAGATACCTATCTTCATCTGGTGATTAAGGCAAATTTTAGATGAATTGATGATAATTTTCTTCACTATTGGAAAGGGGAAGATAGCCTTATCCCTTTCTTGTTTATTTATTTATTTATCTCATTTTTATCTTTTGTTCTAATGGCTATCTCAAAAAAACTTTTCTTATTTATTTACTGATATCTCTCTGAAAATTTTATTCAATATCTGAAAATCAATGGTTGTCCCTTGCCCATCTCCAATTTATTTATTTATTTATTTAATTTTTTATTCTTTTATTGGAAAATAGGAATTTTTTTTGCCTTTTCCCTTTCTTATTTATTTATTTATTTATTTAATTTTTTATTCTTTTATTGGAAAATAGGAATTTTTTTTGCCTTTTCCCTTTCTTATTTATTAAACTATTTTTTTAATTCTTATTCTTTTATTGGAAGAATAGGAATAAAGCATTCCTTTCTTATTTATTTATTTATTTATTTAATTTTTATTCTTTTATTGGAAAATAGGAATTTTTTTCTTGTATTATTCTTATTTGTTATTTATTTATTTAATTTTTTATTCTTTTATTGGAAAATAGGAATTTTTTTTGCCTTTTCCCTTTCTTATTTATTTATTTATTTATTTATGTATTTATTTTTTTTTTTATTCTTTTATTGGAAAATAGGAAATTTTTTTTGGCCCTTTTCTCTTTCTTATTTATTTATTTATTTATTTATTTATTTATTACTCAGTAAAAGTTTGCAATTTTTTTTGGTTCGTAGCGTATAGAAACTGAAAGGAATATCAGTTCCATTTATTTCATGAATAAATCAATTTAACGAGGTATTTAGATATTAATTAATACCAAGCTGATAAAAAGTATTTTTCATTCTTATAAATACCTAAAATTTATTTGTATAAAAAAAAAGGAGTGGGAAGAGGGGAGAGAGAGAGAGAGAGAGAGAAGAAAGAGAGAAAAAAGAGAGAGAGAGAGGAGAGAGAGAGAGAGAGAGAGAGAGAGAGAGAGAGATGGTATTTAGGGCATGGGGGGGGGAGAGGGAGATGGGCCAGAGTGTTGAGCACCTCAAAATCTTGGATTCTGATTGAACATTGTCGTCCTACTTTTTTTCTTCCACCCAATTTCCATGTTTTCAGTTTTACGATCTCTCTCTCTCTCTCTCTCTCTCTCTCTCTCTCTCTCTCTCTCTCTCTCTCTCTCTCTCTCTCTCTCTCTCTCCACTCACCTCTCTCTCTCTCTCTCTCTCTCTCTCTCTCTCTCTCTCTCTCTCTCTCTCTCTCTCTCTCTCTCTCTCTCTCTCTCTCTCTCTCTGATTCACTCACCTCTCTCTCTCTCTCTCTCTCTCTCTCTCTCTCTCTCTCTCTCTCTCTCTCTCTCTCTCTCTCTCTCTCTCTCTCTCTCTCTCTCTCTCTCTCTCTCTCTCTCTCTCTCTCTCTCTCTCTCTCTCTCTCTCTCTCTCTCTCTCTCTTTCACTCACTCACTCTCTCCTCTCTCTCTCTCTCTCTCTCTCTCTCTCTCTCTCTCTCTCTCTCTCTCTCTCTCTCTCTCTCTCTCTCTCTCTCTCTCTCCTCTTCCTCCTCCTCCTCCTCCTACTCTTTTCTTCCCTCCTTTTTATTTGAATAATAACGGAATACGTAATTTCATTTAATTTACAATTGCGTTTCTTTGCATTTAAAGCGAAATTATTTCCGCGTCTCATTAAAACCAAACTTGAAAACTTTAACGACAAACTTTCAACCAAAATTATTATTCTTCCCAAACTCTCTCTTAATTGTATGAGGATGAGGTATAGGGCATTATTATTATTATTATTATTATTATTATTATTATTATTATTATTATTATTATTATTATTATTATTATTATTATTATTATTATTATTATTATTATTATTATTATTATTATTATTATTATTATTATTATTATTATTATTATTATTATTTATTATTATATTATTATTATTATTATTTGTAGTAGTAGTAGTAATGATAGTCGTAGCAGTTGTAATAGTTGTATTTGTGGTTTTACTAGTAGTTGTAGTAATAGTAGTAGTAGTAGCAGTAGTAGTAATATTTGCTGTTATTGTTGTTGCTTTTAAGTAGAAAATAGAAAGATGAGGAAAGGTTAATTGAATGTGATTTTATAATCTTGAAAAGAGAAAAATTAGAAAAGCATCATGGCTGAAACAATAGTCATAGACTTTTCTTTTTTCCTTAAAAGTTAAAGTAAATATTTTGACTTTTAACTAAGAACAATAAACAAGATTTCAAATTTTTTTAAGTAACTTTTTTTATCATGAAATATATCTATAAGTTTGTTTAACTGTCTAATATCATTGATGAAATAGTGATAATTTATTTGAGATAAGCTGTGAAATACTTCAGAGTTGGGAGAATAACCGAGTAAATGGCGGCTTAACACAATTATTCGCCTTCCTTTATATAAATGAAAAAGACAAAAATTATCCGACAATTTTATGCAGAGAAAGTTTTAAATTTTTAATGGGATATTCACAAAAATATAACCCGGCGTTCTACCTGGCATTTCAGGAAGAGAGAGAGAGAGAGAGAGAGAGAAGAAGAGAGAAGAGAGAAAGAAAGAGGAAGAGAAGAAGAGGAAAGAAGAAGAAGAATAAATATAGTAATAATAATAATAATAATAAAAAATAATAATAATAACATAAAATCGTAAATTTTTTTATTTGCTAAAAAGTATGGTTGGCCAACGAAGAAAAAGATTTTCAAAATCCTTGTCTAACTAGCTAAATAGTTCAAACGTTACAATCATATATATATATATATATATATATATATATATATATATATATATATATATAACCTTAATAATAATATATATATATAAATATCAAGGCTATATATATATATATATATATATATATATATATATATATATATATATATATATATATATATATATATTATTCTCATCACCGTCTCCCGCATAACTGCGGGGTTGTGTCAGTTGCAAATCGGGAATGATGTTCACTTACTACTCTTCTCCAAGCGATCCTATTATACGTTAATCTATTTCCTTCATCCATACTAATCCCTTTTGCCATTAAGAGCTCCTATAAACCATCAACATTCCTCTACTTGGGTTTGTTCCTTCTCCAATTGCCTACCATTTCGATTATAAAAAGCTTTTTATCCCATTTATTAGCATTCATTGTAAGCACGTGTCCATACTATCTTAGTACCCTTTGATTTGCTCTTTCTATCAGACATTTCCCCTATCGGCACATATTCCTTATCCCTACATTTCTAATTCTATCTCTCCTCTTTACTTCACAAATATCTCATAAACTTTTCATTTCCAAAATCTTAAATTCTTTTTCTTCTCATTTTTGAATTTAATACCCACGTTTCACACCCGTTCAGAACAGTTTGAACAAATTTACACTCAAACAATTTCATTTTTGCCTTGCTGAATAAATTTCCCTTTTTCCATAATTCTGTAAGGATACTTATTTCTCTTTCAGCCCCAGCAACCCTTTGATCATTCTCTTCTTTTATATTTCCGAAAGCCTTAATATCCATTCCGGCATATTTGTAGAAACTGTACTGTGACTACCGAGGATATAGTCAACCACCTCACAAGGCTAGCGTAGTTCCATAACCTCCCAAGTTTAGTGATCACAAACTGGTATAATAATGAAAATTAATTTAGGTTAAGTTAGGTTAGGTTAGGTTAGGTTAAGTTAGGTACCTCGGTAGTCACAGTACAGTATCTACAAATATGCCATCCATTCCTAAGTACCTAATGACTGTAGACTGTGGTTAGTCTCTGTTAGGCTTTCCACATTAACCTTTATGATATATATATATATATATATATATATATATATATAGAAATATAAATTTTATATCAATTATATATATATATATATATATATATATATATATATCTTATATATATATATATATAACAGCCATAACATACTATATAGAAATATTTTTTTGATATGGCTGTAATATGTATTTATTATATTAAAATTAGTAATATGTAATAATAATATACTGTATATATAATATATATATATCATATCATATATATATATATATAACTCTTCCTCATATATATAATAATATATATATATATATAGAGACGAGAGAGAGAGAGAGAGAGAGAGAGAGAGAGAGAGAGAGAGAGAGGGGTGTACAACTTTCCATTTTCTATTATTTTAAGATTTTTTTTTTTCTTAGCGGCCGTTTAAAATTCATAAAGAGGCGACCCTTTGACTTGCCTAAGGCAACGAGGCGACCGTCTGACTTGCCTAAGGCTACGTAGGCCTTCTCGTGAATACAAAAAGAATCGTTATATTATTTTAATGCTAATTCCAAACTATTTTTATATGTACGCCTTTTTTCTCTTTACTTTGCTCTTAAACTTTTTCATAGTGATGTGCTTTTATGTAAAATTTCCATAATACCGAGATTAGAATTTAAATAATAATAATAATAATAATAATAATAATAATAATAATAATAATAATAATAATAATAATAATAATAATAATAATAATAATAATGAAATTAATAAACTATTTGGCATACGCTCGTGTGCACGTAAGTATTGAATTTGCAATAATTTTTTAAAATCTTAGGTTAAAAATAGCTTAGAATGGAATACAAAACTCAGAAATTTTAGATCAAATAATGGTATAAAAATTTCGATAAAATATAGTTCATAAATTATTATATTTAAAGTTTTTAATTTTTGTAATAGTTTATACAAAGTGCGAATCTAAATGGAAGCTTGCATAAAGTTTGTCTAAAGTGTGTTCAGTTCCTGTAATAGTTTATACAAAGTGTGGATCTTAATGCACTTTTAGAAGATTATTTAAACTACATTCGAAGTTTAAATGGATCTTAGAACTCTCAAACTCTTCCTATTGTGCGGAGGAATCTAGAAATATATTGGTAAAAATTTAAAGAACTAGATATTGTGAATCATAAAATATATTAGGAATCATATCGAAATATATTGGTATAATTTTAAAGAACTAGATATATGTGAATATATATATATATATATATATATTAATATTTATATATATATATTTATATATATTATATATCTGTATTAAATTATGTATATATATATTATTTATATTTATATTCATATATATATATATATATATATATGAATATTATATATATATCTATATATATTTAGTATATATTATACTTCGAATGTGGAAGTTGCCAAAGAGCTTTTCGTAGAAAACTATAAGGATCCACTCACAACTTTAAGCAGAGATGCCAGCGCATTACCTTTTGCAATTGCTCCTTTTTAAATCGTGCTAAATTGTTAGTAGATCAGGAAACTTTCATGTGTGTTGGATGTGGTTTTCGTGTGAACGTGTGATTATTACACTATGTCTCAAGCAAAAAGAGGTGTAGGCAATATTCGCAGAGTATTGAAATATGATCTCATTCCATTTCATCAGAATGAAAATTGCCATGTCCTTTTTATGATGAGAAGACTCTTCTATAAAGAAGCTATGAAGCATTCTTGGTTACAAAGAACATCTGTCAAAAATTCACCAAGATAAGTCAACTCAGTCTATTGATTTCTTCAAAGACAAAGAGGAAGTATGAAGGGAGACCCACTGTAAGTTCTATGTTCGAAAAAAGTTCAGTCAATATTGATAAAGGGCTTCTTGCTTCTTACAAAGTGTCCTTGTTGATTGCTAAGTTTGGCAAGCCTCATAGTATTGGAGAAACATCTCTTTACCAGTGTAAGGTAATACATTGATACTGCTGATGATTTCAGTGCAAGCAACGTAATTAAGACGCTACTTGAGCAATAGTTCAGTTTCGAGAAGGATCAGATGAGATGGCCTCTGATATTGAAATCAACTTTGTAAGTGATATATTCTAGAAAAACACAGTTTTGCATGTAAGATCGACGAGTCAACAAATCCTCAGCATAATGCTAGCGTTATTATTAGCAATGTTCGTTTCAATATCAAAACTGGCAGAGAAGAATGAAGAAATGCTTTAGCCTACAAAGTCTTACCATGACATTAATTGCTCCTCTATATTACTGTACTTTTAAGTAATTTTAGGAAAAAGACATTCATATTAAATTCTTGCTGTGCTTACCTGACGGATGCCGCAGTAATGACTGGTAGATATCGGGTTTTTAGGCAATTTATAAGCAGCCTGTTCAGGGTTAGACTGTTCATGGTGTTATTCACCGTCAACATTTAGTTGCTAAAATTTAAGCGGAAGATTATACGTAATCTCTTAATTGTGTCATTAGTGCCGTCAATAAAATAAAATGCCACTCTTTGAATGATCGTTTATTTCGCCAGCTTTGTGAAAAGAAGGCATTTGACGATTTAAATGCTAACAAGCAGGAGGTATAGGTGGCTTTCTAAAGGAAATGGTTTACAACGATTCTCATAGAACTCTTTGAAACGTTTATTGATTCTGACATGCTGCACTGACCACAGTATCGCCAAATTCATAAAAGAAAGACGAAACTGATGTTGCTTAACTTTCTGATATTATTTGACAAGTTGAAACGAAATAAATAGAAGCACAAAGTAAAAAATGAATTTCATCAAAACAAAAGATTATAGGGGCTTTTATAGAGAACTAAGTGTTCTGAAAAGTAATTTATGCCGTAAAGACTTACGTCAGTTTCCTAATCTTCTGGCTGTTTGGGAGAAAAATGAAATTGCAGGTAATGACTTGTAAGTTTTTTCACTTAAATAAGCTAAAAGAAAACATGGAAATTAGATTTCAGGATATTATTGCGCTTCAAATACCCAAATTGGTATTCAACCCGTTTTCAACAGATGTGACTGCAACTAATATTTCACAGTCCATGCAGGAGCCCCTAATAGACCTCAAATATGACAGTGAATGTCAAAGTTTATTTAATGAGCTTGGATACAAGTTATTTTGGACAAAAAAAATAGATTCGTATCTCTCTATGTGAAAGAAATTAAGAGTAGCTTATGGCTTTTCCTATCAGCGTAATCGCGTCGAAAGGCTTTTCAGTGTTGTCAACATTGGAAAAAAAGCCAGAAACAAATTGGATATTACTCAGAGAGGCCATTAAGATTATGATAATACCAATCTCTCTGAATATCACTTGCGGTTATGTGCAAGTTCATCAGGCTCAATGGCAGCCAACTAGTGTCAAAAATTGAGTTTTTGTTATATCGTAAAATAAGCTTTTTCAGGAATATGGTAAGTACTATTTAATAATAATATAATATAAATAATATTAATATAATAATATATAAATAATAATAATAATATAATTAATAATAATAATATAATATATAAAATAATAATAATAATAACAATAATATAATAATAATAAATATAATGTAATCATAATAATATTAATGAATAATAATAATATAATTAATAATAATAAGTATAATTATAATACGATAATAATTGATACTATATAAAGTGAAAAATAATAAATAATTTATATATATATATTATATTAATATATACTATATATATTAATATTATATATATTCTATATTAATATATAATTATATAACTTATTATATATTATATATATATATTATAAGATTAAATGATATATATAGTACAATTGTGTATATACATTAGCCTTACCTGAAATATTGTTGTTTCCAAGAATTTTTTTTCTTTGAAATAAGATTTGATAGTCCATAGATAATTCGCTTATGGTTTTAGTAATCTATCACTTTAAATCTTAGTTAGGGTAATTTAGATTGGTGAGAAGGTAAAGAGAATATCATCTGTCTCTACTGAGACTATTTGCAAACTGCAGAATTCACCTTTAATTCTTACATTCCGATTCTTCCATTTTATTACAACAAACACGACGTAAAGAAGCGTCCGCTTTTTTAATTGAATAAGTCCACAATTGTTCGGCAAGACATTGTGGATTTTCTTTGTGAAATTTAGTGAACATGATACACATGTAGAACAAAAATATAAATTCCGCTATAACTAATATCTAAAGAGTCTGCATACATCAGATACTTTTGAAATTGAATAAAATACTATATTCCTAAAATAAATACTAAAATAGAGCAAAAATGAAGAGATACTATGTTGGAAAGTATAATAATATTTTTATATCCTTCCACTGAAGAGTTGCAATGAAAAACATTTAATTAAAGAATTAATTTTTATAACAAATAGTATAAATACCTGCGAAGGAATTCTTGACCTGTGACGCAGCTGTTCTAATAGGTGATTTCCTTTGACTGAAATTGAGCTGAGAATTTGAATTTTGTTGAGGGTCAGTGAGGTGAATTTATACTTTATTTGAGGTTGTACTCTACAATACATTTATCATATTTACTTTGCATAAACGACTGAATTTTGAATTTGAGGGGATCCACTTGATCTGTGATATTTTCATCGTTTTGACACATACTGAAGTGGAGAAGATCACTGTTGTTTCAGCAACAGTTTTCTCCATGGAGAAGAGTGGGTAATAGATAACTCCAATGGGGTAAGAGACAATAAAATAATTGACTAGGTTTTGTCATCTCCCTTTTTTAATAACACACTCCTGATCTTTTTGTCATCACCAACAATGACTTCCAGAACTCTGCACAAAAGGAAGGGTCTAGGCTTATTAGGTGTGTGAATCAGAACTATATCTTCAACCTTTATTCTGTTGGTCCACTCTGACCGATAGAGATTTCTATTTGTCTGGCGCAAATTTAATATAGTAGCTATCACATATTCCCTGAAGTCTCCAAAAACTCTGTCCTTGAGCAGTTAGAGTTATGGCTAGGTCTTGTTGTGAGGGAGGAAAGTTTTTTCCAAATTGGGGTGGAAACTTCATTAAATATGAGTGAATTGCCATAAAGCTTCAAAAAGGAACATTTGGAGCATACTTCCAATCATTATCTGATGACGACTAATAGAGTTAAAAGGTCTTGAATTGATAACATTGATGATATTTGAAATAGATGTTTACAGTTGAAAGTAAGTTAAGGTTTGCTTTACTATAGTTTTTATTAGAGACATTCACCTTAACTGTTACGTATCATTCTCTCCCAACTGATCCCACCCAATGGAATAGATTGGAATTGTATGTTTGAATGTTATTGATATACGACATAACTGTTCGGAGAACATATTGAAAGACAAGATTTCTATACAGTATATTTTCAAACTTGTTATGAAATTCCAATGCATTTCTGAGTACAAATTGGATGGTATGCAATATATTTGTGAAACGTTGGAATG
>JABUQX010055599.1:22500-27500 GCA_015478945.1 Trachelipus rathkii
AATGAAAAAATGTTCTTACATTATAAATAGTCCTAATATTACATAACAAAATTAAATGTTGTGAAGAATATTTAGTTCTTGGAGATAAGAGAAATAGTTACTCTTAAAGCGAGAGGATTCAGATAAGATATGGGATAACCTTTTAGAAGGTGTTATGGACCATAGAGTAGGAAAATGACAACGGCGAATGGAATCCAGTTGAGGACAAATCAATGAAGATATGATGAACAGATTGCGGAGTATGGCTACTGCGAATGCGACTGCGACTGCGACTGCGACTGCGACTGCGACTGCGACTGCAAAATTTGCAGATGGGAGGAGGATCCCGTGACATGTAGTGGTTGTGAGTAATATTGGTGTGGCCAATGCGGAGGTGTGCAAGTATCACCTTGGGAAAGCACACTTTCGTAGGTAAGAGGAAGACCACTCGCCAATGTTCGACTTTATTTTTCTAAGTTTCGCCTCTCTTTGATCACTCGCCCAACACTTCTGCCAATAAGACCGGAAGCTTTGTCGGAGAGCAGGATAATAATTTTGATGGGAGGCGACCATGGCATCCGGGAGGTACCTAGAACAGCTCCGGAAAGAGGAAGCGGCCATTTTGGCAGCCTTGTCAGCGATTTCGTTGCCAGTTACCCCTGCGTGAGAGGGGTTCCAGCATAGTATGATTTGTTTCTTAAGAGAGTGGAGCAGAAGAAGAAATTGTTGCAGCCGATATCATTGTGTTTTTAGAATAAAGGGCTTTAAGCGCCTGGAAGGCGCTGAGTAAATCTGAATGAATAACATGAGAGTGGTCTTGGTTAAGAAATAAAATTCGAGAGAGGGGAATCGTTACAGCTATTAATTCTGCCGTAAAAATTGAAGCATGAGGGTTGAGGGTATGGGAAAGGTTGCGGTCAGGAAAGACAGCAGAAGCCCCTACACTGTCCCCTGTTTTAGAGCCGTCAGTAAACACGGGAGCAAATCCACCGTGAACTGCAAAATGAGACAGGAATGATGTCTTTAATAAAACATCGGGGTGGCTAGATTTGGAAATAGAGATCAGGAGCAGGCAATTGGTGAGAGCTGGAGCGGAGATACGGATCGAGTCATTTTGGAAGAGATCTAACAGGTGTAGTAGAGTTGGGGAAGTCTGACCATATGCTACACAGCCATAGCCCAACGTGCATCGAATTAGGGCTACGTGGAGATCAAAAGGTACTTGCGATCAGCAATCCAAAATTTTGAGGCGTGATGACGTAATAGGTCAAGCTGGAGATAACAAGTTTTTTTCACTAGTTTAATGTGCAGTGCGTATGTTAGGTAGACATCTAGAATCAGACCTAGAAATTGATTTGAGAATTTACTGGAATGGGTGAATCATGTAAGGTTAGGTTTGCTGGAGGAAGGTGGCAGGTGCATTGACTTCCCTTTTTCCTAAATAACACTGCTGAGGTTTTGGTGGGTGAGAAATGGAATCCATGAGAGTTACACCATTGTGTGGAAAATATTCTCAATAGCTAGTAGAAGTTGCCGTTCAAGAAATGGCTGCCTGGCACAGGCAATGTATAGCTCCAGGTCATCAACATAGAGAGAAAAATTGAATGTCGCTGGGATAGAAGTAACGATATCATTGAATCCGAGGGTAAATAATTATAATACTTTTAGAATTCTGCCCTGCGGAAGACCTTCATCCAGAGTAAATTGGCGTGATAGAACAGAAAAGCACCGAACCGGGATGGATCTGTTTGGCAGAAGGCATTTAATAAAGAGAGGGTGAATATGACAGAAGGGTGAATATGACAGAACATAATGTATGAAATCATGTAAGGACCAAGAGCATCGTCTTTACTATTCGCCAGTGCAGTTTGAAACTCTGCAAGTGTAAAAAGATGGTTATAGGTAAGATTTTCACCTTTCGAAAATTTCGAAAAGTCTGGCGGTGCAGTGTTAATTTTCAGTTTTTAAAGGTTTCAGGATAGCGGGAAGAGCTCGAGTGGCTAGAAAAACTATAACCTAATGCATCTGCAACAACTTTTAAAGAAGAAATCATATCGGTTATATCAGTTCCATAACAGAGAGCTGTGGGTGAAGAGCTGTTGAGAGTGGCAAGATATTTCTGTACAACTTTCCACACTGGAGAAAGGGGAGTTGTGGAGTTGACAGTCGAAGTATAAGATCGAAAGCATTGTTAAGGTGTTTAGCGATTAACTTGATGAAATATCGCCGCCGCTACTTTAAAAATAAGCATGTTTGGGGTGGTGCCGGTCTTTTTGGATTGCCTGGAGAGTTTTCCTTTTCCCGGTTAGCTTGTGCACACTCTTGGGACCACCAAGGAGTTGCCGAACGCCTACCTGCGGAAGATTGCTGGATCCAAGCTTCTGCTGTTGTTTTGATAACTTGCTGGAAGAAGTTAAAGGTATCATCATTGGTTGAAAACTGCTTGTTGAAGGGAGAAAGTGGAATAGCTGTGGTCTGATGAAAAGAAGCCCACTCAGCTCGGTCATAACACCAGCTGGAATTGGTGACATCGGAAAATTGTCACTTTTTTGTAAGAAAGTTGGAGTTGCGATATTTTGATCCAATATGGGATCCGTTGGGTTACGGAAGTCTGGTCTTAGAGACTATGTCAGTGTGCTATTAGATGGGTGATTTTGGAAGGCGGGACAATTTCAGTTAAGATCGGGAACCTCTGGGTCTGCTTTCATGCCACCAACAGATTTAAAACGCTTGGGGCGATTGCGGTGTTTGTGCTGAACGGTTTCTCTCTCGGAACTATTTGGGAACTATGTTCTATTTCATCTGCTAAAGCTTAGAATCCTTTAGGGAGTGTTGAGGTAGGAAATACGGAAGAGAGTTATTGGAGGATTCAGAAGAATTGGAATAATCCAGCAAGCTATCAGAGAGCTGGCTGGTTGGTGGGCACATTCTATTGAAGTCGCTGCTTTTGTCTCAGGAATAGACTTATGACGAGGTCTCTTCTGAGTTGATTTTCTATATCTGGGGTCAATGTGTTTTGCTTTAGAAATTCGAATGTTTTGTATTCTAGTGAATAATCATTAGCTTGGTGAATAATCTTTTCTTTGTGTTTAGAAACATCTTTTTCAGAAAATTGTGTATTGGTGGGAGACAGATTAAGGGTCATAGACGCAGGCATCTTACGTGAGTTTGGCGAACTCATCTGGAGGGTATGGGACGAAGTTTCTTGGCAGGAAGTGCTCTCCAAGCTTTGTATTGTGCTTTTGGACTATTAGAGAAGTCGGTAGTAGAGGCAATGGAGGCGTGCAGGTTGCCGTAGCTGCTTGATTTTTTCTAGAATTTTGGGGAAGAGTTCCACTGGAACGGAGTTGTGCCGGTGGATTAACACGCGGGAGCTGGGAGGCTGCTGCAATTGTAGCATAAGATTGCCTTTGCCATGTGGAATATTTGTCTTTGAGCTGGTGTATGACATCTCTCCTGCTCAATTTTTTTTATGGTAAATAACTCCAAAACCTCCTGTTCAAACAGGTAAGACGGGCATTTTTAGGAAGAGGCATTGTGGTATCCTCCACAGTTTTTCAGTGTGATGTGTTTTCACAGGGAATGTGAAATTCTTCTCGACAGACCGGGCACAAGTCATGCGGCCATTTACGGTTTTTTTCGGGGATGACCAAACCGTTGGCATTTAAAACAACGTCTGGGTTGGGGAATAAACGTACGAGCACTGTAGTTTGTAAACCCAATTTTTACCTTTGAAGGTGGAAAAGGGTTCTAAAGGTCAGCAGTAAACAAGGATTTCGGGGTGTCAGGTGAGTCCCGGAGAGGGGGAAATCTATAAACGTTAGTAACGGGAAATCTTTTCTGCTGAAGATTTCTTAAAATGACAGCAATATCTTCGTTTTTAATGTTTTAAAGAACAAATAGTGCCTTTGGAAGTGTTTCTTATTTTATAAGAAGTGGAAATAAGAGGGATGTTTCCTAGAGACATTAAGGATGATAAAATGGAACTTTGATTCCGGGTAGTAGTTTGAACGAGGATGAGCCCATTTCTCATTTATGTGACTGGGGGTCTTCAACTCCTAAAACTTTTTCAAGTGCATAGCTAAGAATAATGATTCTTTGCTCAGTAAGAGCTTTGGAGGTAGTGGATCGCAATAAGTAATATATCGGGAATGATGTGTCAACTGGCATTCCCGGAGGGGGAGCAGCATATGGAGTAAACAAATGAGAACGACTTTGACGGGGGGCACCTATTCGGAATTGCCCCAACCGTTTGGGCACCTGGGGTGTCAAGGGCATACCAAGCGACGAATCGCTGAGGTTATGAAGAAGGCTTTCAGGTGGAGTAGAAGGAATAAAAAAGGCAGCACCTGCTGGTCTTGACGTAGGAGGGACCGAGGTGGGGTCAGACTGGGAACCCGTCAGATGGTAGTTATTTTTGGTGTTGTTGTGTTGGTGTTTGGTGTTGCCTTCCCCTCTCTGGGGGCTCCCCTCTGGGGGCTCCCTCTCTGGGGGCTCTCTCTCTGGGGGGGATCCCTCTCAGGGAGACCCCTCTACTGAAGACAGGAAGGAAGGAATGGGGGACCCTCTACTGAAAGCAGCAAGGCAGGCAGGCAGGCAGGCAGGCAGGCAGGCAGGCAGGCGGACAGGCAGGCAGGCAGGCAGGCAGGCAGGCAGGAGGCAGGCAGGTAGGCAGGCAGACAGGCAGGCCGGCAGGCAGGCAGGCAGGCAGGCAGGCCAGCGCAGGGAGGCAGGCAGGCAGGCAGGCAGGCAGGCAGGCAGGCAGGCACGCAGGCACGCAGGCACGCAGGCACGCAGGCACGCAGGCACGCAGGCACGCAGGCATGCAGGCAGGCAGGCAGGCAGACAGGCAGGCAGCAAGGAAACAACGAAGGAAGCATGGAATGAAGGCAGGAAAGAAGGTTAGGTTAGGTTAGGAATGAAGGCAGGAATGAATGAATGAATGAAGGAAGGAAGGAAGGAAGGAAGGAAGGAAGGAAGACAGCAAGAAAGCAATACTTTAGTTTAATAACGTTTTTTTT
>JABUQX010055600.1:0-2500 GCA_015478945.1 Trachelipus rathkii
AAGTCTGTTTTTTCTACAACTTTTTCTTTAATTTACGTAAAATTACGTAACGTGTCGACTTCGTGTGTTTTTAGTCTGCCGCAGGAAGGGTTTAAATAGTAAAATTATTACCGCGCAGGGCGGAGAATTGGGACTGCATGTTCCTACGTCAACGTTATTATATGGAGGCGTGGCTTAGGTCTTGTGCGTATCCTTATTAATTAATCCGATTAATTATCATTGGGTATATCATTTTCGTGTCTTCCTTCTGCTTTTTCTTTTTCCATGGGTTTTTTAGTCGCAAGTTTTCTTTAAAATGTTTATATACAACATAGCACTAATTGAACTCAATATTATTACACCTATAATTTTTTTTGCAATATCTAAGTTTGACAACTAAATTTAATAAATTGTATTAAAATTAACAAAAAAATAATGTAAAGTTGTAGATTTCTTATTATTAAAAAAAAAAACGTCTTTAAATGGAAATTGAAGAGAGCTTATTTTATATAAAAAATGTTAGGCTGAGAGTCCCTAGAATGAAAGGGAATAAATACTAAGTATTTTTGGAGATTTAATGAAAAGGATGGATAAAATAAAACTGTGCTTCCATGCATGAAAAAAAATTATCTTTGTCAGATGTTGTGCTCATTCTTCAAGTACCTCATGATATAATATATATAGTATTTATATAATTATTATATATAATAGCAGTATGTAGCTAAGGTACTATTACTTTACTTGTAGTACATAATTTATTTAGTATAATATCATTGTTATATATTATATTATATATGTATTATTATATATTATTAGTATAGTTATTATATATATTTATATTAAAGTATACTATTTTTATACTTTTAATATTTAAAACCTCTGCCCTACCCAAGTGTATTTTCAGGCTACGTCCACTGATATATATATATACTTTTATTTATATATATTATATATATTATAATATTATATGATATAGTACTATTATATTATATATACTTAATTCAGATATTCTATTATATACCTATTCAAGGTATAATTATAATGTATTATTGTAGTATTATATATATTAGATCGGTTATGTTGGTATAGTGTGGTGCTCGCTCCCAATATTTAATTTTGCGGAGGGCCCGACAAGAGATTTGCCGTTTACGCCACTGTTATACGCATTATAAATATTTTGAATAAGGCATTGGAGAGACATAACCAATTCAGATGTTGTGTAAAATATGGCTCATTTTTCCCTTTAATATTTATATATATTACTTTATGTATATATAGTTATTATTATATATATATTATATTTATATATACTATATATAATTATTTAATTGTTTTTAATTATAGTTTATATATCTTTATTATATATAATATATATATATAATATTATATATATATATATTTATATACATATTCTTCTATATATAATATAATTATTTAATATATATCTATATATTATATATATAATATATATCTAATATATTATAATGCTGATTATAATAAAGACTCAGTCCTCCATATTTTAATTTGAATCAAAATAACAGTAATATATATATATTTATTATCACTATCTACTATATATTATTATATATTATATATATATAAGATATATATACCTATATCTATATATATATATTGTTAGTATATTATACTATATATAATTATATATTCTTTATTAAATGAAATAATATATTTTTATAAAATTAGTTATTTATATTCATATTTTTTTTTCTTCAGAAATAAAAGATGAGAACTAATATGGCGGTGACATGCAATTATCTCGCAACTCAATGGCTGCTGAATGGTCTAGTTAAATAAATATTTGAAAAGATAAATTTATTTATATGAATAATTGAATGAATATAAATTATAGAATTTGTTTTTATTTTCATTTTATCATTAACAAACCGGGGAATGACTAATGATTTGTTGTGATGCTTCTCCTATAATAAATGTAATTCTTTGTAGTTGATAACTTAATGAAATTATTAACATATAAAAGAAAACTTTTATGGTGTTTAATTAATATGCTACTGTGCGAGTGTTCATTAGTATTGTCATAATAAGATATTTCTTTTAAACGAACTTTTGGCCCACTTATTGATTGCTTCTCTTACTTATAATTACAATTAGAAATGGTCTTCTTCTTTTATAATTTATTTCAAACAATAAAAAATTGTTATATACACCAACTTTCCAGATACTTGTCTCTTCATAAGTTTTATCCATATTATTAGTAACTGCAGAATGAGAAAAAAAAAAATACCTTTCCATTTCAATGATTGAAAACAATCATCGATTTATGTAATGATTAGTGTTGAGACATATGTTAAGATCAAATAATTTTCCGAATTACCTTATTATTTGGGGAAATTTGAAAATCTTTAGGGTGAATAGTTTTAGGGAACATTCGAATAACAAAATACGAATAAATAATTAATTATTACTTTTTTTTTTAAATCGAAATTCAATTTTATTATTTAAATAATAATAAAAAAAAAGAGATTGAAATATACAGTAGGCC
>JABUQX010055600.1:12500-17500 GCA_015478945.1 Trachelipus rathkii
GACAGACGTGTTTGAACCAATTTTCAATTAGTACGAAACCTTTAGTCGATCCCGGATCCGGATCCGGAGCCGAAACCCGGAGCCGGGTCCTGGTAGAAAATTTTTTAAGAAAATATTTTTTAGGTGAAAAATTTAGTGAAAGAGATGTGCTGAACCAATTTTCAAAATACTGCCAGGAACTTTGATGGATCGGATTCGTAGAGGATCCGGAGTCGGATCCGGGGCCGGATCTTGCTTATAAATAATTTTTCAAGAAAATATTTTTTAGTTGAAAAAATGTATTGCCAGAAGACTCGCTGACAAATTTTCAAATAGTTCAAAAACCTTCGTCGGATCCGGATCCGGAGTCGGAACCGGAGCCGGAGTTAGAGCCGGATCCTGTTTATAAATTTTTCAAAAATATTTTTTTTAGGTGAAAAATTTATTGCTGGAAGACGTGCTGAACAATGTTTCAAATAATGCAGAACACCTTAGTTGGATCCGGTTGTCGAAGTCGAAACGGAGCCGATTCTGGGTATAATTTTGTTCCTATAATTTTTTTTTGGTGAAAAGTTTATTGCCAGAAGACGCACTAAACAATTTTCAAATAGTGCAGAAACCTAGTCGGATCCAGCGCCGGATCTGGAGCCGCAACCGGAGTATGAAACGGAACCAGATTCTTTGCATAAATTTTTTCAAAAAATATTTTTGTACGTGAAAAATTTATTGCCAGAAAGTACTGCACAATTCTCAAACAGTGCAGAAACTATTGTCGGAGTTGGAGCCGGAGCCGGAGAAACTAGTCATTATTATTTTTCTTTTGGATTGTAAAAGAAATATATCAAAGGCTTGAATTGATCAATTGAAAAAGAATATATATATATATATATATATAGTATATATATATATATATATATATATATATATATATATATATATATATATATATATATTATAATATATATATATATATATATATATATATATATATATATATATATATATATAATATATATATATATTATATATATATATATATCTATATGGATGGGTTATGAGAATCAAGAGGTGGGGTGAGGTAGAAAGGGATGGTGTTAGAGTAATGGAGAATGAAACAGAGAATGGAAGAGAGGGGAGGGTGCCCTACCTATTATGCGGATGATTAAGTTTAGTGTGGCGAATCCGAAATAGCTTTGAGGGGATTAGTAGAGAGAGATTTGCAAGGTGTGTAAAAGGAGGGGTTTAAAGGTAAACGTAGATAAGAGTAAGGTTTTGGTTTTGAGTGAGGATAGTTCTCTATGTAAAGTTATGTTAGATGGTGAGCGCTGGAACAAATGTCTGGTCAAATATTTAGGATATATGGTTGATGAAAAGTGAACGGCTGATGCAGAATGTAGTATGAAAGTTGTGAATGACAGGAATGGCTGGTGGCAATTAAATCCTTAGTGAATGCAAAGGGATAAGTCTTGAGTGTGCTAGGGTCTTACAGGACGGTATTGCTATTAACTGTGCTAATGTATAGTAGTGAGACTATGGTCTGGAATAAAGAGGTATAGATCTAAATTATAGATATAGAACTTCTGCTGGGCTACACGGCATTTTGATTGGTTGCTCCTTGGTTAAAGAGCAACCAACCAAAGTCAAGCCACTGCCGACATGGGCACAAGATGTTTGTTGCGATAAATTTCCAATAATAAGACGATGAAAAAATTTCACTCGTGCCAGGACTCGAACCATCGACACAGCGTCTCCCTTAGACAATGTACAGGAGGCTCTACCACAGTCCGATCTGCCACTCCAGAAAAAGAAGGTATCTTGGAACAGTTTTTCAAAAGTCTCCTGCTATCGATATCACTGCTTTGAAACGGTACTTATTTAAATCTATAGAAGGGTGCTTTTAACCCCCTACTGGGCTAACACAGCATTCTGCTAGTTTGCTCCGTGTTACAGGAGCAACCACCCACAGTCCGGCCACGCCGACATGGGAACATCATTCTTGTTGCGATATAAATTTGCAATAATAGACGAAGAAAAATTTCACTTCACGCCAGGACTTGAACCGTCAACAACAGCGTCACCGACAGAACAATGCACAGGAGGTTCCACCACTAGTCCGATCCGACCCACAAAAAAATAAGGTATCTCTTTACAGTTTTCAAAATTTCCTGCTTCGATATCACTGCTTTGAAACTCGATACTTATTAAATCCATAGAAGGTAGTTGGAACCCTGCTGGGGCTACCGGCATTCTTCTTGGGTGCTCCTGGGTTACAGGAGCAACCGACAAAGTCAAATAATGCCGACATGGGCAAAATCATGCTTGTTTCGACAAATTTGCAACAATAGACGAAGACAAATTTCAATCGCGCCAGGACTCGAACCATCAACAAAAGCGTCGCCGTTAGACAATGTACAGGAGGCTCTACCACTATTGCGATCCGCCTCCACAGAAAAAGAAGCATCTCGGAAGTTTTCAAATTTCTTGCTTCGATATCACTCCTTTGAAACTCGATATTTATTCAAATCCATAGAAGGGTGGTTAGAACCCCTGCTGGGGCTAAACGGCATTCTGCTAGTCTCCCGTGTCACAGGAGCAACCAAACAAGTAAGACCACGCCGAAATGGGCGCAACATGCTTGTTGCGACAAATTTGCATTAATAGAACCGGGAAAAAAAGAAAAAAAAAAATTTTCACTCGCGCCAGGATTCGAACTATCGACAACAGCGTCGCTGCTAGCAATGTACAGGAGGTTAAACCACAGTCAAATCCGACACCCCAGAAAAAAAGTATTTCTTTAACAGTTTTTAAGTTTAAACTGCTTCGATTTCACTGCTTTGAAACTCGATACTTATTAAAATCCACAGAAGGATGGATGGAACCCTTCTGGGGCTACACGGGCCATTCTTCAGGGGTGCTCATGGGTAACAGGGACAACCTACCAAAGGTCAAGAACCCAACAGGCGCAACAACATGCTTCTACCACCGACAAATTTGCACAAGACGAAAAAAAAAATCGCGCGTGCCAGGTCGAACTATCGACAACACGTCGCCGTTAGACCAATATACCAGGAGGTCTACCACTAATCGATCCGCCCCCTAAAAAACGACCCGCATCTCGGAAGTTTTCAACAATCTCCTGCTTCAATTCACTGCTTTGAAACTCGCCACTTATTTAAATCTACAGAAGGGTGATTGAAATCTCTGCTGGGGCTACACACGGAATTCTTCTGGGGTGCTCCTGGGTTTACAGGACAACCGACCAAAGTCAAAGGAAACGCCGACATGCCGCACAAGATGCTTGTGCGACAAATTTGCAATAATAAAGACAAAAAACATTTCACTTGGCGACAGGACTCGAACCTCGACAAATGGTCGCCGTTTAGACAATGTAGAAGGTGGCTTCTACCAACTATCCGATCCACCTCCTCAGAAAAAGAAGGCATTCATCGAAAGTTTTCAACAAATCTCCTGCTTCGATCTCCACTGCTTTGAAACTCAATACTAATTTAAAATTCCACAGAAGGATGGTGGAACCCATGATGGGGCTACACAGCATTCTTCAGGGGTTTCATTAGTGGTTACAGAAGCAACAGATAAAGTCAGGAACGCCGGAACATGCGCACACATGCTTGTTGCGAAAATTGCAATAAATAAGAACTAAAATTCACTCAGCGCCAGGACTCGAACAATCTACAAACAGCGTCGCCGTTAGACATTGTACAGGAGGCTCTACCACAGTCGATGCGCCTCCAAAAAGAAGTCATCTCGGAAGATTTCAAATCTCCTCTTCGATATCACTGCTTTAAAACTCGCTACATATATAAATTCACAGAAGGGTGGTTGGAACCCCCTCTGGGGCTACACGGCCATTTTTCAGGGGTGCCCATGGGTTACAGGAGCAGCCGACAAAAGTCAAGGATCGCCGACATGCCACAACATGCTCGTTGCGAGAAATTTGCAAAATAATAAGACAAAAAAATTTCACTCGCGCAGGACTCGAACCATCGACAAAAGCGTCGCCGTAGACAATGTATCAGGAGGCTTTACTACTAGTTCGATCCGCCTCTCCAAAAAGAGACATCTCGACAGTTTTCAAGTCACCTGCTTCGACATCACTGCTTTCAAACTGTACTTATTTAAGTCAATAGAAGGTTGCTTATTGGAATATATATATATATATATATATATATATATATATATTATATATATATATATATATAATATATATATATATATATATATATATATATATATCTATATTATATATATATTATATATATATATATATATATATATATATATATATATATATATATATATATATATATATATATATATGAGAATAAATTTTTTTTTTTTTTTTCTAAAAAAAGAAAAATTTTTACAAAATGTTTATTTTGTTCCTGTCCCTGCATTGTGGCTGCTTCGGTACCTGAGATATAAAAAAAATTCATTAAAAAAAACGAACAGATTTTTTTTCTCCAAATTTGGTATCAAGCTCACATATAAACGTGTAAACAAACTGACGTTAATATTAAATGTTTTGGTAGAACGTAAGGTGGTGTCAGCCATGGTTGACTATTCTCTGTTCAAAAATTTTTAAAGTACTTCAGAGATTGTAAAAAAAAAATTTTTAAAAAAGAAATTTTCAAATAAGGTGTCTAACTAAAATTTATTACCACACTAAATTGGAGTATTCTAGTGCAAAAAAAATTGAAATATCTTGAAAATTAAAGATTTTATGGCAGTTTTTGTGGAAATTCCAAAAAAAAAAATTCCTCTCTTCACCCTAAAACTGTTCAAAAACGAACAGTTTTTTTTGTTTGTTTTTTTCATAAAATTAAAGATATCATAGTTGTTCATCAAAAAAATATTTACTTTTATCGGTTTGGAATAGTTGACATTTTGCTATGAAGTCTCCCCTTAAAATTCAATTTAATTTATTTTTATATTTATCTTTTTTCCGTGAAGTTTAAAAAGTATAAAATATGAAATTTCAATGGATATTGAAAACCATTTAA
>JABUQX010055601.1:0-2500 GCA_015478945.1 Trachelipus rathkii
AGAGATTGAAAAAAAGGCCCAAAATATTAGCTTTTGTTACTTTTTCCTGCTAGATTTACCATTTGGCACTATTCTGTTTGTACTATGTAATTATATTTTTGGTACAAAAAAAAATTAAAATAATTTTTGAAAAAATATTTTGTATTTTGGGAGCGGAGAGAAAAATGTAGAAAATAACTTCAGTTGTACAAAAATTTAGCTTTCACAATCAACAGTTTTTTGTAAATTAAGCCTTTATATATATATATATAGTACTATATAGCTATATATATATAGATATATATATATATAATAATATAATATATATATATATATATATATATATATATTATATATATATATATATTTAAATTTTATATATATATATATAGTATATATATTATATATATATATATATACTATATATATATAAAGGGAGGTAGTAGGACCACACTGGGGGGACCCTTGTACCCCTCTGCCAATACATTTGTAGTACAAGCGGAAATGCCCAATTTAATGACCCCAACAATCATTTTAACCCCCAGTCTCTTTAAATCTTGATGGAGGAAAATGTTAAAGTAAAAAGATAAAATAAATATAGCCATTATTTTGGCTATTCTTACCGCAGTATTGTTTTTTTTAATCACTTATAATTAAATTACGGCTATATATTATATATATAATATATATAAATATATTATAGACAAAAATAAAATATATATATATATGATATATATTATATCGATACATAATAGATAGTATACATAATTAATTAAATAATATATATACATATAAATTAGAATTAAAATCATTTTTAACAAAGAAATCAATGGGAATGCATATGGAGAAAGGTTCTTAGTATTTATAATATCTGGAGTATTATTCTACTAATTCTACTAATATTCTGGAGAGAGACTATATATATATTATATATAATTATATATATTATATATATATATATATATATTATATATATATAATATATATAATATTATATATATTCAAGTACAGTGCAACCAAAAAATAGCCCTGATATCGACCGAATTAGCAAGGTTAGTATATATATGTATAATATATATATATATATATCATAATATTATATATAATATTATATATATTATATATATATATAATTATATATATATATATATAATATATATATATATATATATGTGGTGTGTGTGTGTAGGTGTTTGTACGTATGTGAGGGAGTGTGTGTGGCGTGTGTGTGTCTACTGCATAATTTAATAGGATCCTTTTAAATTGAAGAAAAGTTATCATTCGATTCGGTAATTTTTTTATTTTTTACGTCAAAATATTTTTCATTTTTCATTTTTGCTTTTTTATTTTAATATCTTTAATGAAAAACTTTCTCGAGACTGGAATGTAAATGTTCCTTCCTACCTTTACAGAAAAGTAAGTAACTCTCTCTCTCTCTCTCTCTCTCTCTCCTCTCTCTCATCTCTCTCTCTCTCTCTCTCTCTCTTCTCTCTCGGTCTCTCTCCTCTCTCTCTCTCTCTCTCTGCTCTCTCTTTCTTTTTTTTATTAAGCAAGCAATAAACGATGTTGTCATTAAACGCGAAGACGAATCAGTTCAGAAATTGATAAGTAAATTCTCATGAAAATATGATAAAGAAAATTTAATAATAATTATTATTATATTATTATTACTTATTACTATAGTATATACCTAATGAGCGATCAAACAATTTACGTATATATATATTATATATATATATATATATATATATATATATATATATATATATATAATATATATTATATATTATTATATATATATATATTATATATTATATATATATATATTATATATATATATATATATATATATATATATATATATCTTTTTAATATTTTAGCTTTTGTGTTTTTAAGAGTCGGGTTTTTTTCCTTCCCGTCGATGAAAATTATGATGCTATTTTATGATAATATATAATTATATATATATATATATAGTATATATATTTATAGTATATATATATAATATATATATATAGTTATAATATATATATATAGTATTATATATATATATATATATATAATATATATAGTATATTATATATTATAATATATATATATATACATATATATATATATATATATATATATATATATATATATATATATATATATATATATATATTATATATATATATATATATATATATATATATATATATATATATATATATATATTATATATATATTACGCCAACGGGGCAATTTCAGAACTCCGGGGCAATTTCAGAATTTTTAGTTTTTATTGTTTTACAAAAAAAAACTAAAAATTTTACAAAAAAAAATTTTTAATAAAAGTTGTGACAAACTAACAGGTGCAGTGAACTGCAAAAAAGTTTTTTTAAAAAAATATATAAATAACCTAGATTTTTTGATTTTTCTTTAAAAAAAATTTTTTTTAAAATTTTTAATTTTGATTTATAAGGTCTGTGTACGAAAAATAAAAACAATTGTAAAATTTGTTCACCCAGTCTTTGAAAGT
>JABUQX010055601.1:10000-12500 GCA_015478945.1 Trachelipus rathkii
TTTTTTTTTTTTTTTTTTTTAGTTTCCCAGCTGTTTTCTTTCTGTATCTTCTGTTTATAACACGTCTTTATCCAACGGTATCAGAATAATATATATATATATATAATATATATATATATATATATATATTATAGTATTATATGTATATATATATGTATAAATATTAGTATATATATATTATAATGGTTGATATTTTCAAAAAATGTACATAGTAATGTATGTCATACAATGTATATGTGACATTAAAACACGTGTGTATTGTGAGTGTGATTCTTGTAAGATATGTGTAGTATGTGTGTGTGTGTGTTATCTTGTAAGACTATGTTTGTAAGTGTTTGTGTGTGATGTGTGTGCGTAAGCAATTCTGATATTGAAATGTATCTATCTCGGTCTAATAAATTTAAAAAAATTTCCTTACCTAAAAAATATATTTTTTTTAAGCAATAAATGTTACGTATATGCTGAGTCATATATATATATATAATATATATATATATATATATTATATATATTTTTATTATATATATATATATATATATATATATATAACATATATATTATATAATATATATATTATATATATATATATATATATATATATATATGTTCTCTCGTGGTCAAAGCTTGAAGCTACCAAATTCCACCAGGGTTGAAGGAAGTTCCCAATTCTGAGCCAATTTAACGACCGACATGCCCTGTTACACGACATTTGAAAGTGTGCAAGTCAAAGGTAGTTTGGGACATATGTAAGTTTTGGGGGTCAGAGAGTTGGATAGAGGAAGGATGAGATTGTGTAGAAAGACGTGTAGCACGATCCCTTCTCAATGGAGGATTATGCGACTGGAGAGTTCAGAAGAGCAATGTTCCACTGTAATTTTTTTTTTTTTTAAATAAAAGTTCACACCTCATGGGCATAGCCCTACTCATGGAGGGGAATTTCTCTAGGGAATTGCTACCTAGGATCCGGACTAGGGATCGAACCCCAGGCCCTTGCCATGCTACAGTGAGAGCGGGAGAGGTGATAAGACGAAAAGCCCTAGATTCCACCTTTTAAAGGAGAGCTGTGTGAGGGGAACCCCCCCCCCAGATATGTTTGTTGAGGTATACTCCATACAGGGGGCGAACGGAACCCCCTATAAAGAGCAAACAACTGGGGTGGCGTGCGTGAAGATATTCTGAAGGCGCATCAAAACACCTAAATTCTTAGAAGCTTGTTTAGAAAGAGAAGTCACGTGATCCTTCCATTCAAGGTTGCGAGAAACAATCAAGAATATTTAGAGCAGACGAAAGTTAGGGTTTTGTGTTTCCGAAGATGTTGTTAAAGTTGTGTGGAATATTATGTTGAGTAGCACTATGAAATGAAGGAAAGGAACTGAGTTTTTGAGACATTGAAAACAACCTTGTTGTCACTGCCTCAATTTGAAATTTGAGAAAGATTTGAGGCTAGGTGCTCCAAGACTGACCTTCTAGCACAAGCTAATTGTTGTTGGGAGGGACGTCTTTCATAATGAAAAGAGTAATGAAAGGTGGAGAGAGAAGGTCAATGAAAAATAGAGAGTTGAAGATAGGACAGTACCTTGAGGAACACCACTATTTATAGATTTAAAGGATTAACGGCGACCGTCTACAACAGCTGCTATAGAACGATCGGAAAGGAAATCAGAGAGAAGGATAGATACCGAAGGAGAGAAGTTTAGAAATCAGAGCTTTGTGCCAGACTCTATCGAAGGCTTTGCGATATGTCTAGCGCAACAGCGAAAGAATTTACCAAAGGACACAGGATCAAGAAAGAGGAAGAAGAGAAAGGAAATCATCAGTAGTAGATTAGGCTACCATAATTAGAAGAATTGGCACGTTTCCAAATCTTCCTTTGGAAAACCTTAGAAAGAAGAGAAGTTAAAGCGTTTGGATAATAGTTTGAGGGTTGGAAGGGATCCACATTTTTTAGGCACAATCTGAGGGTGTCCCACGTTTTCATCAGGAAGGGAAAGGAAGATCGAAGCTGAAAGGCAGACCCGGAATAGTTTTACCATGGCAGGGAGCAAGCTCGGAAGCAGCAAAAGGTTACAGAACCACAGCGGGAATTCCATCAGGACTGGACGAATTATTCTTAAGCTTAGAGTATATATATATAACATCCTTAGAAATAAATTACGGAGTTAGGCATAAATGAGTAGGAGGGGGGGGGGATGGAGGAGTAGGACTTGCTCCGGAATCGTATAGAGTCATGGATCGCTCTTTATATATATATATATATATATATATATATATATATATATATATATATATATATATATATATATATATATATTCTATATATATATATATATATATATATATATATATACTATATATATATATATATATATATACTATATATATATATATATATATATATATATATATAGTGTTTAGTTAGTTGATGCGTAGTTTACATAAGAGAGAAGTATTTTTTATACATTTATTTTAAAATATGTTTTTGGATTTGTGAAAAAATTTA
>JABUQX010055601.1:22500-25000 GCA_015478945.1 Trachelipus rathkii
ATGATCCGAGGAAAAATCAAATAAAATTTTATTTATTTATTTTAACTAAAGTTTGTGAAGTTTCACATGTCGAGTCTTACTTTTCATATGTCTTAAATGAACATTTACTGCAGCCCAGCTATCCAAGATTTGTCCCAACTTCTCCTCCAGAGGTGTCTGCTGGATATATGGACCCTTCAGTTCCTGAAATATTTAGAAATGGTATCAAGAACTCAAATCTTTTTTAAGTTTCATTTGAACATTATGTCAGTGTATTGTGAATATATATGTAATGTATAAATTGTATATATATATATATATATATATATATATATATATATATATATATATATATATATACTACTGCTATATATATATATATTAAACTTTCACCTCAACATAACCTATTCTTTTTATTTAATGAGAAAAATTGAAAAATTCGTAAAACTCAGATAAAATATATATAATCTAAAACTCCCATTTTCTCTTTGTATTCCCACTTAGGAACATCCTATATATATATATATATATATATATATATATATATATATATATATATATATATATATATATATATATATATATATATATATATATATATATATATATATATATGTATACTAGTATATATATAATTCCTACTTAAAATAATTTAAATGTACCTAATTTTACCCATCCTATATTATGGACATTTAAAATACAAAGTTTATTTTTAGACTTATTGCACATCGTTTTCCTTCGATTGCCGTAAGGGTTAACTCACACCTACCACAACTTGACCACCGCGTATCCACCAAACGGTGGTTAAGTTGAGTTTAGTGGGCGGTTATATATATATATATATATATATATATATATATATATATATATATATATATATATAACCTATAATATATATATATATATATATATATATATATTTATATATATATATATATATATATATATATATATATATATATATATATATATATATATATATATATTTATATATATATATATATATTTTGTGTTTGTCTATAAATAAATTTATTAATATATATATATATATATATATATATATATATATATATATATATATATATATATATATATATATATATATATATATATATATAGTGCTTGTGTGCCTCAAGATCAAAGTTGCTAAAAGATAAAATAATGCTATAAATTATTTTAAACCATCTCTCATCAGGAAGAAATGAGCCACGCTTTAGGTCAACACGTTTCAGTTTTCAAACTAACATATTTATAGTTTTTGCATCAGGGGGGGGCTACCTTTAATAATCTACACTTTACTCTAGCAAATCGACAAACATTGTGGAAATTATCTAACGTATTAAGTGTATTACCACTTGTATCTCTTTTTTTTTTTTAATAAAAAATTTTCTAGAAACTATTTCTAGTATCCCCGTTTTTTACTAGATAGTTTCAAGAAACTGTTGCTAGTATCTTCCTTTTTGAACTAAAGAGATTCAAAAAACTTTATACTAGTACGTCACCTTCCTTTTTGAACAAGAGAGATTCAAAAAACTATCACTAGTAATCCCCCTTTTTATATTAGTGAGCTTATTATTACATCACTGACAAATACGAATATTCGATTGGACATGTTTATAGCATTTCTTATGAAAAATATAAAGAGAAGCTTATTGGTACCTTAAAATAATTTTACATCTTATATTTTTCTAGTTTCCATAAACCTCTACAAATAATAATATTTATCATATAGTTTAAAGGGCTACTCCTTTTTTGAACTAGTTTTAAATAATCCTATAGATGAACTAAAAGATAGAAAATAACTTTTTTAACTGTAGATATATATATATATATATATATATATATATATATATATATATATATATATATATATATATATATATATATATATATATATATATATATATATATATATATATATATATATATATATATATATATATATAATTTGGGTAAACGCATTACACTCTAACAGATGATCCTTGACTTTTTATTGTTGATAGTTTACATTAATGTATACACTTTTTATTGCTTATATATATATATATATATATATATAACTACTCTATATATATATATATATATATATATATATATATATATATATATATATATATATATATATATATATATATATATATATATATATCGTCGGATTGATTCTTGAGCCGTTACTAAAAATCTCGCATGAAAATTTTACCAATTCCTTCTACCTTCTCATATGTCATTCACACACTTTCTTATATATATATATATATATATATATATATATATATATATATATATATATATATATATATATATATATATATATATATATATATATTTTTATATATATATATATATATATATATATATATTAGCCGAATAATTATAGCAATTACGCTTTAAAAATATAATTTAAGTATTCCAAGTCTTTCACTAATAATAATAATTATTATTATTATTATTATTATGTATATGTGTGTGTATTATTATTATTATTATTATTATTATTATGTTTTGTTCACATTGATTTGAA
>JABUQX010055601.1:30000-35000 GCA_015478945.1 Trachelipus rathkii
GATAAGGGCAATCTTCATGCTAGATGCTCAACACTTTTCTTCTCACAATTAAATCTTAGTTTGAAGAGAACGAGAATTCCTTCTTTTAATATATATATATATATATATATATATATACTATATATATATATATGATATTAGTATATATATATATATAAATTATATATATATATAAATATATATATATTTATATGATTATATAGTATATATATTATATATAATATTATATATATATAGGCTAGGGACATTGCAGTGCTTTGGGATCCAGTATTTGTTAAATATTGGTTACAATTTTTAAAGTTATTTAGGCATAGTGTGATGTATTATATCCCGTAGGTCTTTTATATATATATATATATATATATATATATATATATATATTATATATATATATTATTATATATATATAATCTATATGTCATATATATAATATATAATATATATATATATATATATATATTAGATATATATATATAATAATATATATATAATATATATTTATATATATATATATATATATATATATATATATATATATTATATATATATATATCATGTACTATATATTTATATATATATATATTATATATAGATATAGTGAGAAAGAATTTGGTTTAATGTTAAAGGTTGGTAGGAAGTTATATTTTTAATACTAAAGTTCAGATACGACAAGGGGTTCGCATGCACAGACGCGCTCTTAAGTCTATGCACGTATTTTCAACTTGACATTTCGTACACATGTGAATGTCTTTTGTAATTTTGAAGACTTTTACATGAGTTAATGCCTAGTGCCTACCCTTCTCTTGTCTCGGTTATAATCCTTGTAGTCCTTATCAGGTATTAGGGCTCAAAAGTAGGAAAATACCTTTTTAAATTTTTTTTCTCCTCTTCGTTAATGCTATGCATCTCAAGGGCAGAGAGAGATGAGATTGGATTTTATTATGATTTGTAGTAGTGGTAGTAGTAGTTATAATAGTAATAGTTGTATATTAGATTGATAAATTTTGAGATTTATAATTTTCAAATGCTAAAAAAAAAAAATTCCTTTGAAATAATTTCTTTATAGTAAAAATGTTTTTTGTTATTATTATTCTAGGATAGTTTCATTCAGCTATCTTATTACTCATTATTATAATTAGTAGCATTATTATTATTATTATTATTATTATTATTATTATTATTATTATTATTATTATTATTATTATTATTATTAACTCGCTAAAGATTTCTTAGTCTCCATCATTCTTTCGCTCTTTTTTGTTATTCGTTTCGTATTATTTTTATCTTATAACAATATATGTATATATATTATATTATGATATTATATATATATATATATATTATATATATATATATATATATATATATATATATATTAATATATATATATATATATATTGTCCACCCTGGTGAAATTAAAAGCCAACATGTCCCGATACACGCCATTTGAAAGTTTGTACAAATCAAAGGAAATTTGGAAAATAATTAAATTGAGTGTGATCCAAACTTCACAAGTGAAGTAGACTTTAGATTGAGCGTAACGGTTAAGTCTGAGGTCGGTTTGTTGAGAACAGAGAAAAGATGATACTGTGTGGAAAGACTTGCCGGACGAATAATTGTCAAAGGATGTTGTATGCGATTGGAGAGTTCAGAAGATCAGTGTTCTTTTTAATAACGATACTATAAAGAGAGAAACGCAACAACTCGACAGAGAGAGAGAGATAGAGAGAGAGAGAGAGAGAGAGAGAGAGAGAGAGAGAGAGAGAGAGAGGGAGAGAGAGAGAGAGAGATCCTTGACTCACTCTTCCCAAGAAGAGCTTTGTGAGTGGAACCTCCATATGTTTAAAACATATTCTATGCAGGGTCGTACTACGACCCTATGGAAGGCTTATTGATTGAAAGATTTTATGTAGTAAATGGAAGATTAAATTGAGTATTTGGGGTATTGAAAATAATCCTGTTTTCACTGTTACAGCTAGAAGTGCTGGAGAGTAGAGATTATGTGTGTCAGTTGCTGCGGGGCATCCTTCCTAGCATTAATTATTTGAGATTGAGTGGGAAGCTTTTAAAATAAAAAGAGTAATGAAAATTTAAGTAATCGAGATGAGACTGCATTGGAGATAAAATGACTGATAGAAGAAGGTCGTTGGAAAAAAAATAGAAAAGGAGTAACCATGAAAAACATTACTATTGATACAGTTAAAGGATGAAACAGATGCTATATTTCGTGGATGAAATATCAGTAGCATTAATTTCTCGAGTGTGAAGGCGACGAAATATTCCTGAAGGCAACTTTCATCCTGCGAGTACCACGTGAACGAGGTAAACTAAAGCTTGTGTGTTTTAGTTTAAGGAACGAAAATGAAATGTACTTATCCATACAAGAGAGAACCACCTCGTTTATGCCTTCTGCTAGACCTATACCCAATGGTCGACAGGAAAATGTGTCGACATTTTGTAAAAAAAAAAAAAAAAAAAAAAAAAAATGGTTATTTAGAGTTTCTCTAACGAATCCAACAAAACTTAACTTAACCTAACCTAACCTATCCTAACGCCTCTGACGGGCTGTACAGGAAATTTTTTTGATGTTGTGTCGACCATTTGGACTAGTCCCCCTTCTGCTCATTCTAAAAGACCCTGCCAAAACAGTACTCATTCCAAAAGATGCCAAAGAAGTACAATTGCAAATCCAACCACTTTGCTAAACCAAAACGTCAAAAACGTCTCTGCTGAAACAGGAGGACCGTCCTTGCGGAATACCCGGAGTGATAGAACAGGATATAAGGATAAGAAGGTGGTCCGATAAACCTTGAGTAGCAAAGAGTTCAACAATACCAAACTATCTTTTGATGGTTAAGGAAAGGTCTAGTATTTTTGGTTTCGTTTCCAAAATGATCGAGTGAGCGAGTTGGGAAATGAATTAACTGTTCAAGGTTGTTATTGATAGAAAAGTGGTAGGTGGATTTCTCAGCAGTTTAATCAGAGCTAGAGGCAAGCCATTTGGGCTGTGGTGAACATTTAAATCATCAAGAATGATGATTATAGGGAAATGGGGATGAAAATTGAGGACGAAGACAATAAGAAGGTACAGAGTAGGGTTTGCTGTCGATTCTCACAGTTATGAACAAGAGGTGGGTGAGATTAAGAAAGTGGAAAGTATTAGAATAGAGACTGAAATATTTTGCAGAAATTTTAGCCTGAAGAACGTGCAAATGAATAAGTCGGTGATTTGACAGTGGCACCAACCGTACCACCAACTTCCAATTAGTGAATGAAAGGTCATTTCTTGCATCTCTGAAAATTACTATTTTCAGTTAAAAAATAAAGGGTATGTAGTAACTAGAAACAATGGTGTATTGCCAAGATACAGTTTATGTTTTATGTGATGGAAGAGAGAAAGAATACCTACCAGATTTGAACACTCTACATGTAAGGTTGAAGATAACTTAGTAAGCGCGAAAGAGATGAACGATCGGTCAGTGCTGCTCAAAAAAAGTGTTCCTCCCCAACCTAGCACTCCATATACGTATACCTTACCGCTTGAACAGCACCTACGCCCTACCTTTATTTTAATTTATATATATATATATATATTATATATATAATATATATTATATATATATTATATATATATATATATTATAATATTATATATATAATATATTATAATATATATATATATATATATTATATTATATTATATATTTAAAGAATTTGATAAAAAGAGACAGTTGAATAGTAAAATATAATCGAAATGAATAATTAATAGTTTTAATCTCGTTTTTTTTGTTTTTTTTTTAATATATATAATGTTGGTGAAAGAAACTGACCTTAAAAGTTATATTTTCTTATCCGCCCTGATATTTTTTTGAGGAGTGTTATTTACTCTTCTTATATGTGAGAGTTGACGGGGGGTGTGATTGATTAAGATAATCTTGAAGGGGGGGGCGGAGGGAAAGGAAGTTTTTACTGTGTTCCTGCTGTGAAAAATAAATATACTGGATCTACTGATATTGTATGGCGTATTGTTACATTTTTGGGGAGACGCAAACTTTATAAAAAATAAATAAATAAATAAATAAATTACGCACTGGAATAAATGTATGATAATTGTTTATTTTTGGGAGTATATTGGATTTAATTTTCGCGGAAAGATGGCTATTAAGGTGTATATCATATTATATATATAATATATATATATATATATATATATATATATATATATATATATATATATATATATATATAATATATATATATATATATATATATATATATAATATATATATATAATATATATATATATAATATTATATATATATAGTATATATATAATAATATATATTTAATATTATATATATAATATATATATATATATATATATTATATATATATAATATATTATATATATATATATATATATATATTATATATATATATATATATATTATATATAATATATATATATTTGTAACTAAATGGAGAAATATTATGTTTTGGTATTATAAAAATGTGTATTAGAGTAACAAAAAATCTATGGTTTTTCAATTGCTCAGTTTCTCCTCTTATATCTAAAAATAATTTGGGATTAAAAGTAATTCTGTTTTGGTTTTGAAATGAAAGTAAATCAAAAGGAGGCACCAGACCAGAAGAGACCGAGAAAGGAAGTTGAGAGATTCCAAAGGAGTCAAATGAAGTTCAAGATTTGTCTCCTGAGGTTGATCATAAACCTCCCTCCCCCCTTTTTCGTTGTGCAATTTCAGGAGAGGTTAAAGATACGCACGATTGTTTGAGCAAGTTCCACGATAGCCTTTGCTTTGATGTCTCCGTACGTAGTTCAGACCAGAGGTGCTTAAATGAAAAATCACAAAATTTTTATTGTAATAACATGAACGTGAACTTTAGAAATTGGCTACCCAATTATTATTATTATTATTATTATTATTATTATTTATTATTATTATTATTATTATTATTATTATTATTATTATTATTATTAT
>JABUQX010055602.1:0-12500 GCA_015478945.1 Trachelipus rathkii
TTAAGTCGACAGATTATCTTTGGTGCTGAGCTTTCGCTTCCCATCACTTCTATCATTGAGATTCTCTCTTGCAATCAACGTGCTAAAAATGTTTTCTTCCTTTGTTTAACTCTTTGGGTTTCTTCTTGCCTCATCCTTGATTCATGCTTCTGCCCTTCGAAGATTGCGGTTTCTCTTCTACGCAATCATCTCTTAACTCACTTCTGCCACTTAGTTCTCTCTTCTCTTCTAGTTGTATTTTCTGTTTGTTCTTCTATGCACAATCATACTCTAAATTAAAGTCTTTCATGCTATATCAAAGAAAGTTTCTCTTTCTTTGAAGTTACTATTATTGGCTTTTTCTTTGCTTCCGCCCTTAAAAAAATATGACGCTCTGCGTCTGCCATCCAGTGGTAACACTATAATATATTACTCTGATATTATTTAACTGTGGTAACAGTTCATCTCTTACGCTTGGTACTCATCTGGTTTTTGCCATTTAAGTATGTTGGTTTCTCCCAACATACACCTCTAGCTGGTTTCTCTCTATACGCAATTTAATATAATATATGTATAATATATTAATATATCTTAATATTCTCCCAAATATATACTTTTTTTGTGATTAAGTTCTCTTCTATATGCGAATTTACCTACTATTGGTTTCTCCCAGATTTCGAGTATGTTGGGTTTCTTTCAACAAATCATCATGTATTAGTTTTCTCTAATGAGAATTTAACTACTATTTGGTTTTCTCCATTTTAGTGTTGGTTTTTCTCCAACAATATTTGTATTCAGTTTCTTCTAATAACACATTTTAGGTACGTTGGTTATATCCAATTAGACTTTGGTTTCTCATCACGTATACTCTAAGTACTTTAGGATTTTCCTTAATTACAAAACTAAATTACTAATGTTGGTTTCTCCTAAATATAGATGATAGGTCTTACCATCTCCCTATATCACACCTTTTATTAAGTTTTCGGTTTCTCTTTAAACTTATTTACTGTTGTCGCTGGTAAAATAAAATTGTGTGTGTTTGTTAAAAATCCTTCCTTTATATATCATATACGATCCTTCATGCATTCTCCGAAGAGCAAACTGTTTGACCAGAGCTACCGTTTAATATCAGTTTATGTTCATTATCAAATATAAATACCTTATTTTAGTTAGCTTTCTCTCTCTTGATCCTGTCACTCCCACCTTCTGCTAATTCCTATATTCATAAAGTTGAAAGTATATAAAGAAAAGGTGTTTAGAAATCTGATTCTGCTTCTAGTCTTCAGAAATGTTTAAAAGTTCATTTTAGAATAATAAATCATCTTTCATTGGTTTACAGCGGCGAGATTTAATATTATTATAAGAAAGGTCATTGATAATTTCCAAACATTTTATATTGGTTTGGCAGGGGTTAAGACTGTTAAAATACTTACTTTTTCTTTCATTGGTTTCACAGCAGTGGGACTTTTTATAATTCTTAAGGAAGATCATTGTAGAATTTTCTTTTCATTGTATCGCGGTGTGGACTTTTATTGAGATATTGTAGTAAACGCGCTTTAGATGTTATTTGACATTCGTAAGTGACCTTACTAGTAAGTTTATAGAAATAAATTTAGCTTGTTATAGAGAGTGAGAATCTTTTCAGCAGTTTGTTAAATATTTATACAGCTAGATGTAATAGACTCAATGCTGACACAGGAGAAATTTTAATTACAAGAATATTATAGCGTTGAAGAATAATTATAAGCGAAAGAAAATTTAATATTTACTGTTTTAAAAATAAGTTGCACCACAAAAAGTGAACTTATTATTAATAACTTTAATAATCACGAAATAATTCGAATTTATATTGGTTAGTCTTAAAAAGTAATATATGATTGTAAAATTATAACTGCTATACGTTACATACTGTATCTCCTTTCTTCCGCTTGGCTATTATTGACTGTTATCTTTAGTGACTACGACTTGCCCAATTTATCCAGTTTTCATTCTCTCTTTTTTAATAATCTCTCATCGGTTACGGTAACGCGTCTCCTCCGATGTCCTACATATCAATCTTTAGATTTCGTAATTCTTGCTATCACGTCTCCCATATTTAATTTAGTGTTCAGTCCTGTGCTAATACACTATTTTTTATATCATCTATTTTGAATAGAAAACAAAAAAATATTGTGGTCTGGAAGTTAACATAGGATGCCTACCCGATAACAAACAAATCATAGTATTGTATATTCCCTAACATACATAACAAAAACGTTCAAAGAGAAATCAACTAACTCCCGTTTATTTCAATTTATATCATAATAATATTCAATTTGATTTCTTAATATTTATATTCTTAAGAACACACAATCAATCATATTTTACTATTTTACACTTCTTCCATTAGTCATTTCATATCTCTTAAAGGTAGTGTTCACTCTGCGCCTCATCTCATCACAATGATCAGGAAACAGGAACGATAAATTCCGTTCATTAGGATACAGCTTGACGTTTATGACTTTCACACATCAGTCAAATACGCACGAAGATATCGTTAGGATACGGGATCGTATTCTACGATAAGTTCTTGAGACGAATTTATGAGGACACACCTCTATATTTACGATAGCAGTACCATTAGACACAACTGATACCTCTTATACTAATTCATCCAGGATCAGAAAATTAATCTAGTATGAGAATGAGCCCATTCTGAAAGGTCAGGAAAACGAAATACAGCTATTGGGACACAAGCGTCGTTGGACACGAGAAATTGGGGAAGATTGATACTCTCCTCTATTTCTCTCCTGATGATCTCGAGGAACTCTCGCTCGTCTTCAGTCATCTCCTTATCATACTGCACGTCGGATCAACCAACTTGTTAATATATTCTTAGTTAACTAATTCCACGTCGCTGAAACTGTCATCACAGTTCATTCAACCATCTAAGTTCATCATAACGAAATGTGAGGGGTCGCTCTTTGCCCATCTCGGGCTGTTCCCGGGCTGTCTCTCTCGTCTCTCTGCCTCGAGTTTCGAATCAGCACCATCGCTCCCTCTCGCCAGTCTCTCTTTGCCTCAGAATCCAATGGATCCTGTATAGCCCACACAAATATACCCTTTTTTCTACGCTTCCGTTGCTCCCCCTCTGCCCCTCCAGGTGGTTGCCTCCCCCCTTTCTATCGCTCTAACGTTTTCCTGCCCGATTCCTGGCATGCAATCTAAATTGACAAATTCTTTATACCACAGATTTCCTCACACCACCTTTGTGCAGTCCCTTCTCCCTTTTTGCCGCGTTTTCGTTGTCCTCGCTGTATTTTCTGATCGTTTCGCCCCTTTTGTCTTCCTTCCATTCCCTCTCTGTTTGCGTGCTCGGCTATCTCCCTGCCCTTATCTCCGCTCCCTGCGCCCCGGTCTTTCCTCTTCCCGCTCCCGACAACCGTTATAATGGCCTTCTGTACCCTCCCGCCTTGGCCTGGTCTTTGTGGGCCTCTTGGCAAAACTGTGTCCACATACTTTTATAGGTTCCAATAGGTTCCCTTTGTAAGAAAGCTGCCTCACGAAGGCGGCTACACAGATCGGAATGTGAAAAAAATTCTTTGGGTATCCTCTCTATTTTGATGGCGTACATTTAAGAATTTTTTTCGTTTAACTATAGTTCATAATTTCTGTTTTAACTATTCCTTCTTTCAAGCGTGCTAAGAAGTTCGATTTCATATGTGAAGCCAAAGAGGGGAGTTTCTAAATTTAGATTGAAAGGGCCGTGCCTATATATTTTGTCTAATCAGCGCAAGCTGTCAAGCATTTGCTTCATTCTTCTAATCCAAGCGCTGTTTCATCGTGCGCGGTTCTTCGGAATATATATATATATAGTTATTAGTATAATATATATATAATTATATATATATATATAATATAATATATAGTATATAAATATATATATATATATATAGAATATGATATATAGTATAAATATTATTTTTATTTGTAAATATTCCACACAGACATGAACTGCAACGGCATTTTACATGAATATTAATTTTCTAGTTTAAAGAACTTATTCCATCAAATTATGAAATGCAGGGCCAAATAGTTATTTATGTATATTGCATTTTATGCAATTTTTAGATAAAACATCAATGAAGTTTCAATCTTAATAAAAGGTTTACTTTCTAAAATACAATAGAGATAAGTGTTGTCAAGTGATAAGGATATACGAGATGAAAAGAAAGATTAACTATCCCGCTCGACAATCAGGACGTAAAACCTGTTACTAGGAAGAGAGACATAGGTCGTGGAAAAACACCACAGTGCCCAAACAAACACCCTTGAAGTGGAGAACTCAGCATAACAAAAATGATAGTAAAGCAACAATAATCATATCACTTCGATAGTTGCGTCTGAACCTGTGAAGGAACCGTTCTCAGATGAAGATGCACATCAGAAAGGTCTAAAAACGTTTAGCACCCGTCCAGTCCCAAAATAGACGAAGTTCGTCAAGAAAAACGTGGATGATAACATTATTCCATCGTAGATTCAAAAAGAAGGATGCAGACTGAACTACTCCAGTTCGTACATAATTGGTCACCACTGGAAGAATAGTTTGGAAAAGAGTATTGGTAAAGAGTGTGTTTAATACAAGATGCAGCAAGCACAGCAAATCCCAGGTAGAAACCAAGATCAACCAGAAGAGGATTTTCAATCGCCAAAAATGCACACCAGTAAACACGTGAAACTGTCCGACAATCACAGTGACTTTCACGCGACGAGAAGGTTTTCTTATGAGTGCCACCGTTAGTTCCAGGCCTACCACAGTCAGTTTAACGTGAAACATCTTTTAATCCCCTCTAATATCAGATTTTAAGATAACGAATACCGTTACAAGCAACATGAACAAGTCGAGACCGTGATAGACGGGAGCGTCAGGTCATATCTACAATTAATGGGCCCAGGTCTGTTCCACAACCTAGCTTACACCGTGATCTTCGATTTCTAACAGGTCTACGGAAAAAACGATAACAAAAGAACTGTATGGAATAATCATGCGTATGCTCATGGTGGACGTCGTACAGAAAGGACTAGGCAGGATTGCCTCTTCAAGATGATACAACTTGGGTTCACTCTCGTGGCCTAGCTTCTGACCCTGTGTTTGGTTAAATTCGTGAGAAACGATTCTGGTTGAAACCCCACTGTGCTACTTATCTATGGATGGGATTACCTAAGGAAACGATTTCATCACCAATAATATATATATTCGGTATTAGCTTTAATATCAAACTAAAGCATGCTGAACGCGCTGCCTACTATATATATATAAGTATTATAATATATATATAAAGTATATAATATATATATAATATAATATATATATGTATATAGTATAATGAGTATATAATATATATATATTTTATCATAGAAGAATGGAGAAGAATCATTTTCAAATATAGTGTGATATGTCCTACCTACATGAGAGCCGGCTATCGTATCACTTATTATTATTTTTCATTCGAGGGGTCTGCATGTCTTATTTGTGATGTACAGAGCTCTCATGTCGCAAATTCTGTACCAGCAAAGAAGACTCTGGGACTAAAAACAAATTCAATAAGTTCAAGCTTCATAAATGCCCACCAAGCTTCCTTATTCAGTTGTTTATTCGCTTTTAATGAAGACCACCTCACCTACTTAGCATTAGAACCAAAAGTTCTTATTAGTGTTTAATGGCTCCGAGTTTAAGGCGCGAAGTTATTTATGTAACGTTCAAATATTAATTTTTTGTTCTGGTAAATATATTTCTACTAGATCATGAACTATCAACTCGACAAATTTTTCTATATATATATGGATAATTTTTATTTATTAAGAACTTATAAAGCATATGATTGCCAACCAAAGTTTATATATGTATACTTATGCAATTGGTACTTTTATAAAAGTAATCAACGGTTCAAGTAATCTAAACAAAAAGGTTTCTGTCCTAAAATACTATAAGATAGGTTCGTCATAGATATGAAAAACAAAGCTGGAAAAGTAACTATGCAATCAGGAAAATCCTAAAAGAGGACGGAGACGAACTACATCAACTACCTTTGAATTGGAGACCAAAAGAAACTAAACAATCAACTCTGCACTTGATATATATATTATATATATATATATATATATCATATTATACTATATATATATATATTTATTATATAATATATATATATAATATATAATATATTATATATATATATAGTATAGTACGCTAGATATAAAGCGGCAAACATTAACATGTAGTTGTAACTATTTATTAGTAAGTTGCTTCACCCTTATGGGTAGAATTTTTTTTGGGTTTAAGTTAGCATTGATTATGTATTTTATTTTCTATTGTCTGCAAGTGGGTTCGACTGGGATGAACCTCAACGTTCGATTATTACGACATATTAATACACACATTTTTTTTTTAATACTGATTTGATGTTAAAAACCGGGGAGACTAAAATTGATAAGATTCTTGGGTGGGGACAGCCATAAGCTTTTCGTCCAACATTACGGATGGACGCTTTCAATGGTAATGATATTTCACACAAAGCGAGTGGCCTGACCGACGTCGGAGGACTTATTGTTGGTTGTCAGAGAAAGTTTTAGTTGGTTTGGTCCTTGTGTTTATTTGCTTTAAGGTCAGTGAAATCTTTGCAGGAGGGAGCAATATTGAATTTTGTATTTAGTCCTGGCTTGAATTGACCGGCTGATTTATTAAAGTTATTTTGTGCTTATAAATATATATTGAGAGCATGCCTTCTATTAAGTTTCTGCTATTTATGGTTTTGAAAGTGTGGTGCATGTTTGTCAACTTGATTTTATGATGGAGTAACCTTGGTGCGCGATGGGTGTGAGAGCAGACAGTTTAATATTGCGGTCGGTTAAAATGCTGCTTTATGTTGCGATATGCGTCGGGTATAAATCGATTTGTTTCTTCCAATAATACAGATGGGCAATTGTAGCACGGGATTTGATATACGCATTGTTGTTGAATATTGTTTCTTTGTTTAGGGGGTTTGAGAGGTAGCGTTTGAAGTGAATATGTTCTTTGTGGGTTATATGAAATGAAATTTGGGTATGTGTTGTTTTAACTTTATGTTTTATATTGAAAGAGAGGGGGCAAAAAATATTTCTAACTAACTTACCAAAAAGATTTATGAAGTCGGGATTTAATAACAGTAAAGTTTTTTTGGCTCTGTTGTGTAGGCCAAGATTGATTATGTAGGGGGGGGTATTGAGTTTGTGAAACGTAGTATGTAGAAATTGGGTTTCTGATTTAAGGTGGTGTGGGCAGAGCATATTGCTTGAGGGCTCTGAGATCATAGACTGCTGAGGAGTGGCTATTATTTAGTTTGGTGTGGGCAGAGAACCGAGTGGGTGTAGCTTAGGAAGGGATGGTGGGTTTTTATATATTCTACGGGTATGTGTGATATTTGGGGGAGTCTTTCCACATAAGAAGCGTGTCCAGAAATGGTAAGGTGTGGTTGTGCGAAAGTTCGTGAGTGAATGATATGGAGGGATGTATGTTCTTTAATAGGATCTTAGAATGTCTTGTGGTTCGTATGATGGGCTGTATGGCGGTCGAACGACATCGTCGACATAACGGAGCCAATGAGTAGTTATTGGAGTGTGGTGGGGTAATATGGTGGAGATTCCAGCAACCTTCCATAAATATATTTGCTAATGTAGGTGAGAGGGGGGGAACCCATTGCGAGTCCTTGGGTCTGCTTATAGAATTTTCCATTGAACGTGAAGAAATTATGGTTTAATGTGAGAGTTATAAGTTCTTTTATTAGAGAAAAGGGGTGAGAGAGATTGACTTGAGGCTGATTTAGGTACTGTTCGAGTAGATTTAACGTAAAGGGGGACAGGAAACAGAGGTAATGAGTGATTCGACACTCGAAACTGAGTAATTGGTGTGAAGAAGGCGCTTAATGGTTTTTTAAATGCGTTGTTAAAAAATTCACGTGGGCTGTCTTTATATGTGAAGGGGAGATTAGCCCTTGAGAAGGTTTGAGAGTGGTTGGGATAGCCATGCAGCAAAGTGAGTGTAATATCTGCACGATATGACTTGATGGTTGGACAATGATTGGTTCTAAGGGGATATTGTTTTGTGGGTCTTTTTTGGTTTCCATAGAAGTGGGAGATACAGTCATCAGTAGGCTTTGTTTTCTTGGTTTGTCATGAGAGGGTAGTTATTTACGAATGATTTTTCATTGGCTATCTGAAAATTATCCGAAAGAGTTCTGGTTTTGGGTTTTTTGTAAGCGGTGTATATGTGAAAATTATCTATTTAATATATGGTTGCATTTATAATTATAATCTTTGATGATTTGAATATTACTATAGTTGTTTCCTTGTCGCTGCGGGTAATGACAATGTCGCGGTTATTTTTTAGGATTTTTTTTAAAGCCAGTCAATAGGGAAGGGAGTTTATTTTTATAGTTATGGGTTGCTAAGTTACTAATAATATTTCTCTTGATTATGTGTCCATGTATAATTTCGGTATCCTTCCCCGTTGGTTTTAAGTTCCAATTTTTACGGACAAATTTTTTGGAAGCATTCTATGATGATTTTTCGTTTTTTTTCCGGGCAAAAGGAAATTAAGCCGTACCCTATGAAGTGGTCTTTTGCTTCATCTTTCAATTACGATAATGTCGATAAAATTATTGATCATGTTCGGAGTGGATGCTGTATGCCATAAATTTTTCTTAGAAATATTGAAATTAAACTTATTATTTAGCTGCCTATTTTTATTTGATACTATTTGATCTTTATGCCTATGTGCGTAGTCTAGAAGATTAGTAAATTGTATTACTTCCTGTGGGTATCTGCTAAACCAACTACATTGAAACTTTTTAAATGCGGAAAAACATTTTCTGAACGAGGATTTCAATTCTGCCTTTACCAAAAATATTTTGTTTTTTAATATAGCGCTGTGTACTTCAGAAAATGGAATAAATTTGTCGTTTTTGAAATATTTGGGGACTAACGTTTTCGAAATTATCAAATTTGATAGGCATTTTTTTAAGAAATTTAACTGACATTTCTTCAAATTGGCGGCCACCATCTTGTTTCGATATAAATAGAATAAATTTTTTTGTGGATATATTAAATTAACGCCGATGTTTTCGGGCAACATTATTTGTAGTAGATATAAACCACTTAAACGTAGTTGTAAATATTATAGTAAGTTGTCACATGGTCAGAGGGCGTCAAGACATATTTTTTGGCTTGGTGTTAAGTTACATTGATTGGGAGGTTTATTTTCCTATTTCTAGGGGTTTCACGATGGGACGTACCTCAAAGTTCGGTATACACTATATTAATAAGTACAACATCACTTCAGGCTTTTTATTTTTAATACGTAAGTTAAAAAACGGGGGAACTAAAATTAAGATTCTTGGGGTGGGGGAATGCCATGACTTTCGTCAAATTGGATGGACACGTTTTCAAAATGGAATGTATTTACAACAAAGCGATGGCCTGCCGACTCGGAGGATTATTGTTGGTTTCAGGAAAGTTTTAGTTGGTTGGTCTTTTGTTATTTTTAAGGTCAGTGAAATACTTTGAGGAGAGCAATATTGAATTTTGTATTTTGTCTGGCTTGAATTGACCGGCTGATTTATTAAAGTTATTTGTGTTATAAATGTATATGGATTCTGTTATTTTTCTACTCTTTGTACTTGATTTATGGTTTTGAGTGTGGTGATGTTTGTCAAATTGATTTTATGATGAGTATTGGTGCGATGGGTGGTGAGAGCAGAGTTTATATTGCCGTCGGTTAAATCTGCTTAATGTTGAGATATGCGTCGGGATAAATCGTTTGTTTCTCCAATATATACAGATGGGCAATTGTAGCACGGGATTTGATATACGCATTGTTGTTGAATATTGTTTCTTTGTTTAGGGGGTTTGAGAGTGCGTTTGAGAGTGAATATGTTATTGTGGGTTAATATGATTGAATTTGGTATGTGTTGTTTTAATTTATGTTCTATATTGAAAGAGAGGGGCAAAAAAGTTTTTGAAGTTTTCTGATTTTTTTGTTCGTTGTTATAAAAGTTTTTTTTGGCTTTTTTGTAGGCCAAATTGATTATGTAGGGGGGGTATTTGAGTTTGGTGAACGTAGTATGTAGAAATTTGGTTTCTGAATTTAAGTGGTTGGGAGAGCATATTCTTAGGGCTCTGAGATATAGACTGCTGAGAGTGGCTATTTTTATGTTTTTGGTGTGGGCAGAGAACCAGTGGGTGTAGTTAGGAGGGGAGGTGGGTTTTCTATATACTGTATGTGTGATATTGGGGGAGTCTTTCCACATAAGAAGCGTGTCCAGAAATGGTAAGGTGTGGTTGTGCGAAAGTTCGTGAGTGAATGATATGGAGGGATGTATGTTGTTTATAAAGGTTAGAATGTCTTGTGGGTTTGTATGATGGGGTATGGCGGCGAACACACCAACCAACCAAAAAGACCAACCAACTAAAACTTTCCTGAAACCAACAATAATCCTCCGAGTCGGCAGGCCATCGCTTTGTTGTAAATACATTCCATTTTGAAAAGGTCCATGCCGTACATGTTGGACGAAAGCTCATGCTCCCCCCAAGACAATGCTTATTTTTAGTCTCCCGGTTTTAAACTTAGTTGTAAAACTACAAAAATTGTTTGTTTATTAATATCATGTATCTATCCACGCTTGAGGTCATCGTCATACATTATGAAATAGAACATAAATACCTATAATCAATGTAACATAACACAAAAAAATTTTAACCAAGGGGAGGAAAATATATTTATATATATATATAATATATATATATATATATATATATATATATATATATATATATAATATATTATATATATATATATATATATATATATATATATATATATATATATATATATAATATATTATATTATATATATTATATAAAGTAAAATATAAAAAGAAATAGTTTTTAACATTTGAACTTTAATAGATAACACAAGAAAAAAATTCTGATATTGAAATTAGTTATTTCAAAAATCCCACTTTAAAAAATCGTCTTATCATATGATGGAATAGTGTGAGATGTCTCTTGAGAGTGGTAGGCAATAGTGGTGAGGAGAGATAACAGTTCAAATATGCCCAGCCTTGGTTTACAATCTATTTACTTTAAATAAAAGGAAACTTCCCACTGTGGATGTCGTGGTTATTCGTCTCGTGTGGTAAAGTTATTCTATTTTGGTTTTCCCTTGCTTAGGAACAGGTCTTTCATTATAAATGAATAATAATTAAATTAAACATATTGCGAAAAACTAAATATAAAATATATATATATATAATATATATAATATATAATATATATATATATATATATATATATATATATATATATATATTATATTATATATATATATATATATATATAACCTCTGGTGAGCAAGGGAATTTTTCAAATAGTTGTCAATTTAAAGTGTAAAGGCCGAGACATTCCCCGAAACACGAAGTTGAAAGTTTGTAAGCCAAATGTAGTTAGGAAAATAGATAAAGGTAATCTGTTATAGACTCTACCAGTGTAGTACATATAAAATTTAACATAGCTGTTTAAGTCTGAAGGTTAGTGATTCTGACAAGGAGAGGATGAGACTGTTTAGAAAGATATGTCACATTTGCCCTTCTTAAATAGAAGGTATGTGACTAAGAGGTTTCAGAAAAGCAGCGTCCATGTGTAATAGGCGCGATAGAATCGGGTGGTCCGTTATGATGAGGGCTGTCCGCCGTCATGGGAAGAGCTGTGATTGGAGTTGAGGGACTTTTGGTTTGGTATGTTCCTCGACACATGTTGGAAAGAGAGTGACGCAATAAATCAACTGGTAAAAGGGAGACTTGGGAGAGCTGGTGAGAGCAGGCCAGTTGTTAAGGCAAAAGGAACCAGAATCAATTTTTTTTCAGAAGGGCTTCGTGAGTGGAGCCATCACAGATGTGTGAGACTTACTGCAAACAATGGTGAGCAACAACCCTACAAAGAGCAAGAAACTGCGGCATCGTAAACAAATTCCGAAGGTTCCTCAGAACAGCCAACCTCTCATTAGCTTGCTTAGAAAGAGAAATAATTTGATATCTCCAATTAAGATCACGAGAAGAGAGAGAGAGAGAGAGAGAGAGAGAGAGAGAGAGAGAGGAGAGAGAGAGAGAGGAGAGAGATCCTTCCAGTTAAGATCACGTGAGAAATAAACACCAAGAATTTTAAGGACATGCGAAGGTTTTGGTTGTATGTTTTCGAAGAAGATGTTATAGTTGTCCGGAACATTATAAATAGTGGAAAGATAAAGGAATTGAGCTATTGAGGTGTTAATAACAACCTTGTTCTCAATACTCTAAATAGGTATTCAAGAAGGTCAGAGGTTGGCTACTCCAAGGCTGCCCTTCTAGTGTAAGTTTTTTGTCGTTTTAAGGGACATCTTTCAAAATGAGAAGGAGTAGTGAAGGGTGGAGTGATCAACAAAGGAGTGGATAGGTGAAGACATAATAGAGAGA
>JABUQX010055603.1:0-10000 GCA_015478945.1 Trachelipus rathkii
CAGCACAAACCATATTCACATTTTTAATTTCATTTGCTTAATATTATTTAATATATCATTTATATTTGTATTAATAGATCCATTTCGCATTAGTATATGTTAATATTGATAGATATAATAGTTACTATTTAGGTAAGATATTATTATATTGTTATATATTATATATACTATATATTAGAATATATAATTAATAATGATATATATTATAGGTATTATATATATTATATATGTTAATAATAGTATAGTTAATTTATTAATTATAATTAAATATATATAATTAATAATTAAATTATTATTTATAATAGTATATTATATAATATATATATAATTATTTAAAGAAAATTACATTAATTTTAAAAATATATAATATTAAATAATAATTATTTTAATTAAATTAATTTTAATTTATAGTTAATATATAAAATATAAATAATATATATATTAATTATATTAATTAATATTTATAATAATTATACTATTATAAGTATTAATAATATTAATATATAATATAAGATTATTATATATTTAGATTTATTACCTAATATTATAATATAGTTAAATATATTATTATTAAATATAATAGTTAAATTATATGATTAATTACTTAAATATTATTATAATGATTATATATATTCATTTTTATAGTGACGAATTCTAATGTATGTAAATGTTATATATAGTATACCTATATAATATATATATAGTATATATATTAATTTATATTATGATATATATATATATTATATATTATATATGGGTATAGTAATTTATAAGTTTTATCAATTTATATATATAAAATGTTATAATATTATAATATATTATATATAAATATTATATATATTATAATATAATATAATATATATAATATTATAATACGATATTAATATATTTATATTATATATATACATAATTAAATTAAAATATATAATATATTATTAAGTAGTATATATATATATTATTATGACAAATAAATTAGGTTATATTAAAAATATTAATATCTTAGTATTTAGTTATTTTTATATTAATAAATATTTAAAATTATCAGAGTAAATATCAAAATACAAATTGTACATTATTTTAATTCCGTTTTAACTGGAGGTGCAGTGCAGAATCTTAATTTTTAATTTATTAATTAGTCTTTGATAGAGTTTACAAAAGTGTTATAATAGAAAGAATGATTTTAGTGACATATAATTATTATAATTATATATAGTATATAGTAGTATACCCCTATAATATATAAATATAGTAATATATATATTATAATAACAGTTATATGTATAAATTATAAATGCCTATCAATAAATATTACACGAGTCAAACTATTTTGTCTCAACTTCCACAGTTTCAGTCATCTATTTTAATATATTTTGATTTATATATCTATATTAATTATAATAATATATTTATATATACTGAAGATATATTATGCATATATATATATATAAATATCATATTTATTAAAGTATAAATTATAATGCCTTCAATAAATATTACACGAGTCACCATTCTTCATTTTATTATTCTGCACCCATACCTATTTATAATATCTCTACACTATCAGTCCTATAATTAGCTCTATATCACATACTTCACTAAAACTCTTAGGTAGCTCATTAGTATATTTTAACCTATATTATAATAATATTATATATATAGCCTTTAGACTGTTAGTACCGCTATAAATACTTATTAACCTGATAATTAATGCACTCGCAATAACGAACCGTTGGGAAAGATTAAATATCTTCCTCTATGGGCTTCTGTGTTGATGCATCCACTCACTACTTGGTCGTATACTAGTAACATTATATTCATTTATAGATTATTCCAAATGTTCTCCCCTTCATTGACTGTTACCACTTTGCCTCTATACACAAGATAATCTTATTCTATAATATTAATATATAATTAAATTAAATAATAATAAATTAAAGTAATTTTAAGATCTGAAGGCGAGAATCAAATATTATTAATATTAAATTATTATATAATAAATATAATAATAATATAATTAATATAATATATATAATAATTAAATACAATAAGTTTTATAATATTCTGACAACAACAGCAACCAACAACAACAACAACAATGAAGAAACAAATCCCGATTAATACTCACTAGACCTGCCCTTCACGTTTCGATAGACTGATGACGTAACCACTAGTTGTGTATTGATTTAACACGCTTTTGACTTGATGAGCTGGGGGAACTTTAGTTAAGATCGTCTTCTTTCCCTTTAGCTCCAAAGTAACTGACAAATTTACGCTGTCACTACTGCTACACGAACTGAGGCCTCCATCTATTCTTAGAACCCCAAATGAGTCTAATGTATAGTAATTAATACCACGTACTATCTATATATATGCTACTCTATTTTTATATTATATTATTACCCATTGCGATGGCTCTCACCAACAATTAATAGTATATATATTTATATCTACTATCTTATTTACTTATACATAATACTTTATTATTACTATATATATATATATATATATAGATGTTAATTATTTGCATGAATACAATCGCAATTTATATACGATTGTTAAGAAAGAACGAATACTAAATGAGAATAGTAAAGATTAATGCCTTCCTCCGGGATTGAATATACTACCTGCCAACTAGTGACGACTGAGGATCAATTACCCGAGTGCGTTACGATTGACGCAATCCTACCAACCAAAAAAAAGAGTTGAGATTCTAAGAACATTTATATATAAGTCAACGAAGCTCCCATATCTAGAGCGACAATCTACCTAGAGCTGTGTTCGCCATGCCCGCTGGTCCCATATCTCTCGTTCTTTATTTATAGATTGTTAACATAACTCATTATAATAGCGTTCAACTGTATTATACGATGTCAGAGAATGAGAACATATAATGAGAACGTGTTTAAGACTTCTGCCTTCTCAAGTACGTAACGCACGCGGCTTATATTTGTCCTCAGTCGGCAACATTGGCGGTGGTTTCAGTCCGCGTAGACACCGTCAGTTTATCAATCGGTTACTCTGCGTCTTCATTGCGTATGGTGTTTCTCTTCTACATTATATATGTATATTATACTATATAATAGAAATGTGTAGTAGTTTATATTATGTTCTAGGTCTTTGTCATATATTATTTATATAATCATCAAATTAGCCTATTTATAAGCTATACTTAATCACATCGTATTATCAGAATACTTATAATTTATTTTTATTATTAGCTACTATCTAGGTGATTGAATAGAGTCATTTAGGTGGCATTATTTATATTATACAATTAGTCCACGGTTTTATTTATTTCTAAATATTGATTCCAGCACTTTGAGAGGGTTGGATTGGTGAATAAGCAAACAAACATGACAGAAAGAGAGTCAAAATGAACATAGGAAGTGATTAAGAAGCAATGAAATACTAAAGGAATTATGAGCATGATCGATACCAGAGACCATAAAGAGTTATTTTGCAATATTGGATGATAGTGGATGGCAAAATTCTCGTTAAAATAGCAGGTGGGAACTAATACGAATTTTCTAGAGTAAGTTCTCAAATATATCACCTATATTCTTTCATATATATATTATTATTTATATCGTATACTATAGTTGAGTCAGCTGATGTATTAGTAAGTGAGTCACTACTAGTTATATTATATATCTTTTACTACTCATTTACTACCTACTGGTTTATATCGTATACTAAATAATAGGCATATCATATAATTATTAACATGATATAGATAGTACTAGTCAGACTATAATGGCATGTTATTGTGGAACAGGTAGATTGCTCTAGAAAGTAATACAAGTAGTCTAGAGCGCCCGAAAAGGCTAGAGTATAAAAACTGTTTATGTCAACTTTAGATCAAGACTCGTTCCTTGATACAGCGAATCGCTTACTATTTCACTTTTTTCTATCTTAAGTGAACTCGACATTTAGTTAATTTTTCTGTTGTATTAAGATTTATTATCTTTATACAGTTAGCTTGATTCAATTATTAATAAACTTTTAACATAAGGCCAAAAATTGCATAACTAATACGATATACTTTCTTTTTATACAACATAGACATACCGTATTTTGTTTAATATTATTTTGTATTATATACATCATCAAATACTTTAAATTGAATTAATAATATCATTTTAATTACTATATAATATATATACTAACACAAACATATCTCAATATTAATTATATAATAATAATTTACTAGTAGATCTGACTACTATACTTCAATACCTAATACTTGAATACTACTATGATTCACTTATTAACTCAGTTTACATATCAATATGTATATAATATACTAAGATTATAAACTTATTATTTATACTTAGTAACTTATTATAGATATAAAATCAATATTTATACCTAATATTATTATATCGATATATTTAATAATATTTATTAATACGATTATAAAGTTCTCTGAAAATCACTTTTTCCAAAATTTGTTTCAGAAAAAGGCAGTATTATAATTACAGATTTATTTGTAATACATAATGAGCCTTATTTAATATTATATATATATTTATACTTATCACTATATTAATAATTAGAATACATTACTGATATTATTATATACTATTATATGTAAGAATACATAAATACATGTGGACATTTTACTTCCCTATTCTTATTTATAAAGCGTCATTGAACATCTACTCTCTTGTCGTTGTAATTATGTTCTTTGTTCCTTTCGTTTATTGGTTTTTCACATTTTCCTGAAGGTTCGGTTCTCGTGGTTCTCCACATTAAAAGTATAGTTGGAAATTTCCGTCTAGTCTCATTCACAGGTATTCCCATACTCTGCTTCCTTTTTCTAAATATCCATCTATTATATAATATATAATAAACGGTCTATTATATATATATATAATTATATATAATATATATCACTATTATAGTATATATATTTTACTATATATCATTTATAATACTTATTTTTCATATTAGACTTACTATCTATAAAATTCTAAGTTGTCATATCCTCTTATTTTTCGGGTTGTGCGTGGGGTTCCATGCCGCTCAGAGTCCAGAAACCTATGTGTTCCACCGGCTGTAGCCATATAGTTCTTCTCACAGGTGAGAGAATCCTCTGCATAAAGTGTCTTCTGTAGGAAGTGGTGAAAAGTGGAAAGGAAATGACCGATCCCTGTGTGATTCAACCTTTATTAGGCATTACTTGGCACAGTGCCTTGGAGAGGTGGCCTTTTTGTGTGCAGTTTGTAAATAGCACATGTGTCTTTGAATAAATTCTTTTCCTTGGAGGCCCTTGGGGTATGGATGCGCTCAGATTTCATCTAGAAAGTTTTTGACATTTTGGTCATTTTCATTTTTACGTTGGAGCGCAAGGGTTTGGTTTTTGCGGATTTTGGCTTTTAATTTTTCCTTTTTGCTTTTGTTATTGTGAACTCTTCTCAAATTATTTTCTCCTTCTCCGGAGGGCATTGAGTTGGGGGTAAGTTCCGATTTTTACTGGCTAGGCGTTATCTTGTTTTGCCCGCTGAGCATTGTGCCTGTGGTAAAGAGTGTGTTTGAAGATATGTGTTTGGGTAATAGCATGAGCGTTTGTGTATTTGTTCATGGAGGGTTGTGTGAAGGCAATGGTTGCTCATTTCTAAAAAGTTACTAGTTTATTATACCGATAGGCCAGCGTGCAGATCTGAGGGTAGGGGAATGTTTTTTGGAACTCTGGGATGTTCCGTTTTATCCCCACGTTTTGTGATTCTATTTTGTAATGGATTTTTACTTGTGGCATGGTGTAAGGTCCGTGGGTTGAGAGCCTTGCAAATAAGAATTGTGTTCCTTATCAGTGTCCAAATAATCCCTGAACTGTGGGATGAAATTTTATTATGTGTTCTCCTGATAGATTGTTGAAAACTTAGGAATAGTTGCTTTTTTTAGGCGCCTGTGATAGTTATTCCAATAGGGCAAGTCATTTTAATGTATTCTTTGGTATTTTTGATTCTGTGGTGGATTGAGAGTTTGGAGGTAACCAGATTGTTGATCCATAGTTAATTATTATGTTTAGTTAATTTTGAGAAACTGTACTTGTGTATGTTGTTGCGTCAGTGTGATTGTGATTCAGTTGACTGAAATTTAGTTTTTGAAGAAGAGTTCCGGTAGGACATTTTAGTTTTCTGTTTGCTGTGTTGTTGGAGTCCCCTTGTAGTGAGGTGTAAAGGTGACTTGGGTCTCATCTAAGGTTTATTATCCCGGAATATTTTGGTATGTTTTGTTAGGGGGGTTGTTGGAGTTTTATTTTAAAGAGCTACTTGCGGTGTGTAATGATGATTGGTTTGGTCTTATCAGTGGGTGATTTAAGGTTGTAAGATGATTTCTCGGCAGAGGCTGAACAATTCCTGTTGGAAGTTTTAAAAAGCCTAAGCTTCTAGGTTTTTGTTAGGTAAGTCCCTGTAAGATTGAGTTCATAAACTGTTTATAACTGGTTAGTGGTATGGTTTAATATTTTAAATAATATCTCTTGTATATGGATATAGTTTGTTGTTCATTGTTGGTGTTAACATTATATATTAATTTATATATATTAAATATATATGCCAGATGTCTATATAATACTATATACATAAATGATTATAATATTTAAATATATTATATATAAGAAATAAAATTTTATATGTATACCTCAATATATATGCTTAATTAAAATGAGTATAAAGTATGATATATTTGTGATAATAGTAATAGAGTTCTACTATGTAGCTGGTATATATATGATATATATATAATATATTATATAATAATTTTATTAATATTGATTTAAAAAATATCTATATAAATATTATTTATATATTATAGTGAAATATATATATATATTTATTATTATATATTTATATATATTATATATATATAATATTAGATATATATTATTATATATATTTAATATTAATAATAATATAAATTGTGTACTTTGGTGAATGTAATTTGTCAATAAGAGGCATTGAAAGTGCATGAAAAAATTAATTTGTCTATTATAAATATTAAAAGGATGATTTTCATTCTAGGTTAAAAACAAAAAAAAACAAAAACAAAAACATTTTTTACAGTTATTTACTCTGAATCTTTGGTTGTTGTAAATAGTTTTTGGATAGTAATATCTTCTTCATAGTCCTTCGGTTCATATAGGACTAGGGGTCAGAATGATGAGGCTCGGTATTTCAATAATCGTGTCGAGGCCCAACTATTCTCCATGGATCCACCAAAAAACAGACTGTTGCCTTCAGAGCCACAAGATTCCTGCCGGTTTTACAATTAATGATATAAAAATAAGTGCTTAAAATTTTTTTGTATTAAGTACTCTATTTGGTTAATTTGACATTACTTGTATTTGTCCACCAGGAAAGAACAACCAATTAGTAGGATCAACTGGATCGAAATCGTCTACGACTGGTCCTGTTTTTGACTCTGATGTTGTCACTGCAACATTATCAATGGACCAGCAAGATTCACCTTTACCTTCTTTAGGCTTAGTTTCTTCTACTTCCCACTTTATGCAAATACCATCTCTTTGGTATTGTATTGGAATGGATTTGGTATGAACTTCTTGAAATGCTGGAATACTTTAAAAAATTAAAGGTTAAATTGAAAAACTAGAAAACTCATGAACTTTTCCGATAATACCAAAATTTAAGCTTACATTGAAAAACTAGAAAACTCATGAACTTTTCCGATAATACCAAATTAACCTTATCAATATTTGAGCTTGACTAAAAATAAAAAATCCCCTCTATAAAATACACAAATATTAAACACCCTTTCATAGAAATAAAATACTTACTCATGGGAATCAATTTTTGTCCAGTGGGAACATGAATGCGAGACTGCTTGATCATGTTGCATTATATTTAAAATTGGAGCAGTTTCATTATGAGTGCCTAGATCTAGAAATTCTGTGCCACTTCCATCATCTTCATCAAACTTCAATCGGCCTGAGGCTAAAGAAGTATTCCCTTTATTATCAACAGTTGGTAAGAAAGCTACAAAATCGCCACTACCAGAATTGTGCACAACCTCATTATTAAGATCAAATTCCTCATATAATTTCGTATTTAATTCTTCTTCTTCTTTATTTAGCAAATGGACTTCTGACAAAATTCTTGGGGAAACATGAATTTCTGGAGTTGAACCCTCAGCATCCCCACTTGCCTCCATTTCTCCATCAAACTCATTAATCAATACAGGATGCTCTGGAGCAGGTTCTGGAGCAGCAAAACTTCGTGGTTGAATAAGTGGTGAAATAGGTAAAATAGAACCTAAATAAACATTAACTTTTCCTCCATGATCACATTCTCCTGACCCAAGAGTAAACTGAAAATGTTTTGCTGCAAAATTTTAAGCAAAATTTTAAAAATAGTAAAAATTCGTCAATAATATTTTATAATTAAATCAAATCAAATCAACAATAGTTTATTCTGTCAAAGATATTACATATTACACTTCTATTAATAATAACAATTCAATATCAAAATACGTTGACATGAAATGGGCTTCTGAGGGGACGTTTCCGTCCTTATAATAATAATAATAATAATAATAATAATAATAATAATAATAATATAATATATAATTAAATAAAATTAAATTTTAAAAAATAATAATAATAATAATAATAATAATAATATATAATATAATATAATAAATATAATAATAATAATAATTATATATAATAATAATTAATATAGAAATTATTATAAAAAAATAATAATAATAATAATAATAATAATAATAATAATAATAATAATAATAATAATAATAATAATAATAATAATAATAATAATAATAATAATAATAAAAATAATAATAAATAATAATATTCATAATAAATAATAATAATAAATAATAATAATAATAATAATAATAAAATATAATAATAATATGTTAATAATAATATAAGAATAAAATAATAAAATATAATATTAATTAATTAATAAACATAATAAAATAATAAAAATAATAAAAATAATAAATAATAATAATAATAATAATAATAATAATAATAATAAAAATAATAAAAATAATAATAATAATAAAAATAATAATAATAATAATAATAATAATAATAATAATAATAATAATAATAATAATAATAATAATAATAATAATAATCAAAGCTTAAATTTTATTATAAATTGTTAAATTTTTAATATTTTGTGAAGCTTAAAATTAATTTCTTTACATATATATAATAATAATAATAATAATAATAAATAATAATAATAATAATATAATATAAATAACTAATATAAAATAATAATGAATATAATAATAATAATAATAATAATAATATAATAATAATAATAATAATAATAATAATAATAATAATAATAATAATAATAATAATAATTCCAGAATCATTTGAAAGTAATCTGATATGTTACTAGAACCTAAAAAAGAAAAGAATCCTAAATATTTTTCACACTTATTACTAACACCAAAAAGAAGAGATTAGTAGGTTAGGTTAGGTTAGGTTAGGTTAGGTTAGGTTAGGTTAGGTTAGGTTAGGTTAGGTTAGGTTAGGCTAGGTTAGGTTAGGTTAGGATTATGCTCTATTTTCTAATTTGAACTTACATAACGAAAAATCCATTGGAATGGTTTGGACGTATGAAGAAGAACCATTGAAGGACAAGAGCCATTCCAGGGTCTCTGTTGAAAGGATTCGTTTTCACCTTTCCATGGTCAATCTCAGCCCTGGAAATATCAGATATAATATAATAATAAATGCATACTAATATAAAATAATATTAAAATAATAAATAATTATAATAAAAGAGCGCATTATAATAGAAATTATTTTAAATAATAATAATAATAATAAAAATAAAATAATAATAATAATAATAATAATAATAATAATAATAATAATAATAATAATAATAATAATAATAATAATAATATAATAATATAATAATAATATAATAATAATAATAATAATAATAATAATATAATAATAATGATAATTATAATAATTAATTAATGAAAT
>JABUQX010055604.1:0-12500 GCA_015478945.1 Trachelipus rathkii
TTATATTTATATTTAATTTTTACTGATTTGAATTTGTGAATATGAGTATATGATTAATCGTGTGATGAGAATAAGAAAAAGTATATTACTTTTTAAACTATGTTACTAAGTAAATACGTATTAAATGTTGTTGTTCTTTTATATAACGAGTTATAAATACCTTTTTATATTTTTAAATATTATACATAATAAATAGTACACTTGGATATAATTTTTATATTAATATTATTTCTTGCTAATGCAATTTATTCTCTACTCGTTCATAATAAAATTTTATTTTATATAGAAACCTCGCTGGTGAATGACTATTATATATATTATAATATCTTTATTATATTATATTATATTATATTGTCTGTATATTTCTTATAATAATTAAATATATATATTTATAAATATTATATTTATTAAATTATAATATGAATAATATATTATTTATATTTATTAATTTATTATATTATTTTTCATATATTATTAAAATATCAATCATAATAAAATTTAAATTTTTAAGATATATATATATATACTTATAATAATAAAATAAATAAGTTAGTAATTAGGCTAATGACTATACTATCTAGTACTATACTATCCCCTTAATATATCTATATACGTATATACCACTATGATGTATATTATATTATAATAATATATATTATAATATATATTATATATATATATAATTTTAATAATATATATTATATTAATAATATTATATATATATTAAATAATTATATATTATACTATAATATATATATATATATATATATTATAATATATTATTATATATATATAATATTATATATATTAATTATAGTATTATATTATATATATTAATATATATATATATATATATATATTTAATTTATTAATAATAATATATTATTATATATATATAATATATATATTATAATATAATAATATAAGAAAATATTACTAATAAATACTATATACTAATAAAGTTAATAATCGATAACTAATTTTTATTGATCAAGTGAGTTATGCATGAGTAACTGTACTAATATAATATATATTAACTATATATTATATATATTTAAATATATATATATATTATATTAATATATTATATAATATAATATATATATATATTATATTATATATATATAATATATATTAACTATATATATAATATTATATATACTTATATATATTATATTATTAAATTATTTATTTATATTTAATTATTTTAATTATATATATATATATATCATTAATATATATAATTAATATATATATATTTTGTTTTAAAATAATAGATTAAATAAATAAATATTAATACTACGAATAAATAGAAATCTAATTATTATATAATATATTAATAAAATATTATAATATATTAATATATATTATAATTATATTATATAATATATATATTATAATATAATAATAATTATATAATGTTAATATAACTAATAATATATTATTAAGTATTAATATATATATAATATTAATATGATATAGTATATATACTATATAATTTATATAATTATTATTTTTAAATATATACTATATATATATAATATTTAATATTATATATATAATATTATGATAATATTTAATATATATATAAATTTATATATTTTATTAATTAATAGTAATATATAATATATTAAATTTATAAATAAAATACTCAACTCTTGATACACTTCTACTCTACATTTATAATTATAACTTAATAATCATTATAACTATACTTTATATATAATATCTTATAACTACTTAACTACTTAATATATACACATATTTATATATAAATTATAGATATTATATATATAATCTATTTATTTTTAATTATTGTCATTATTATTTATTTTTATTTATATATTAATTTACAATTTGTATTTTCTTCTTAACATGATTTATAATTAATTTAAATTGTTAGTTTTTAATTTTTATTTATAAATTTATATTTATTTAATATATATATTATTTATTTATATATTATTATATATTTATATTAATATATTATAATTATTATTATTATATATATATATTATATATTAATATAATATATTATATTAAATTATATACTACTACACTCAACTGACAAATCTTTATCTGTTAATACTTATTACTTAACAATATTATTATTATAACTACTACTTTATTATAAACTTACTTATATATATATAATCATTAATTACAACTTATAAATTAAAATATATCTTAAATTAAATTACTTTATAATAATAAAATTTAATAAAATTTAAATATTAATAATTAAATATATTAAAGAAATCTAGCATGTAATATTTTAAAAATGAATTAAAATTATTAGATTAAATTAAATTAAAATATTAAATAATTAATCATTAAGACACAGTCGTTTTTAAATATTAATATATCACCAAATATATTTTTTTACTATGTTAATTAATAATAATTAATAAAATTATAATAAGTTAGATATAAATTAGTAATAAAGTGAGTATCATTACTAATACAGTGTGTCAATTAGTAAACACTCTTATTACACATTGTTGAAAATAAGTAGAATAGTATAATATGGCTTTTTTCTTGTAGGCATTTATAGTTCTATTATGTAGGCTATATGTATATATAAGCTTTATTTCATTCTTCTTAAAGTATACCTGAATTATTATATATTAATATTATATTTATATTAATTATTAATATATATAATATTAATTATTATATAATATATAATATTATATATATTATATTAATATATTATATATAATATATATTAATATACTATATATAGTGATTATATATAAATTTATTAACTATACGGAGGGTTAATTATATTATGTAGGTTGTTTAGATAAAATATACTTCAGATATTTAGTAATTTTTCATATGTTACTTCAGTCTATCTTATTTCACTCTAAGTGAGGAGTATTGAGCATTAGCTCATTGAGCTAAAATTTATTGGAGGCTCCTTACTTCTTCTTTTACTATACATTATTCTCTATTATTATATTCATATTTACTTATCTTATATATTTTTAAATATTCTTACGCTGCGTGGGCCTATATCTTTATAATATAGCTACAGTCAGGGGTCTTGACGTGCGTTAGTTTAACTCAGTCAATCTTGATTATATTATATTACTATATATATTATAATATATATTTATATTATATATATATATATATTCATATAATTAATATTATATATATATACCATATCTTAATAATATAACTTCTTAACTATCACTCTATATATCTATCTATCTCTAATTATACATATATAATATATTATATTAATAATCTATAATATATAATATGATATATTAGTATATAATATTAAAACTTTAAAACCTTATATATCAATTTTCTTAATTAATAATATATAATAATATATCTATATATCTCTATATCTTTTATTATTATATTATTTATTCATATCTATACTCATTTTATCACTAATTTTATATACTATATCTTATACTATGATATCATTACTATAACTAATATATACTATATATATATATAATATATATTATATATATTATATTATATATAATAAGTTTATTCTTAATACACTATATTATCTATGTCCAATTAATATATCTAATTTTTTTTAATTATATAATAACTATTTTCACTCGAGTAGAACTATAATACTATATATACTATCATCTACCACACTCTCTCACACTAAATTATAATACTGATCTTATATATCAACTATACTGACTGTGGTTGATAATATGATAACTAATTACCTCAACTATTAGCTACCGTTTCAACTTCATCACCGACTGCACCAGGCGCCACTATTTCAGGCACGAGGAGAGGCAACGAGAAGGTATAAAAGATCCAAAAGAGAGATTAATCTTCACCTTTTACAATCATAAATATAAACGAGCATAATCGGGCCCTTCAGGTGAGGCGCACACGTGGGCTTTAATTATTTATTGGGAACAGGATTAAATTCAGTGTGGGACAAAACAAGTGATAAGAAGGCAAGAAGTTCCAAAGAAAGTAGTCAGCATAGGAAAGAATAGAGGCACATGGATTGATAACAGTGAAGAAGTCTGAGGTTATTAAGCTTCACTACTACACACGAAGAGCCCAATTTTGAGCGCAACAGAATAAATATTATCAAAGACAATTTTCCGTGAGATAAGAGAGAAGTAGCATCCCTGTGCTAGACACGAGGAACAGAAGCAATGAGGAGAGATGGAAGTTCGTATTGTGAGAGCTCCCGAGCATGATAATGCCAGCTGTGTCAAGATAGTATAAAGGAACTATAATGAGAATATAGTGCGACAAAATACTGACTTTCTAAACTCGCCAGAACTGTCAACAGTACACTGGAGCAGAGAATAAGGAGGGTCCAGAAAGTTTGGTAAAGATAGCGGGACAGTTTCACTTAGCTACTTTTGGCTTTTTAGACTCAACGCCTATCTAATAGAAGGGTGGATGCGGACCCCTTCCCCTACAGATGTGAGAAGAACGCTCCAAACAAAGGTTACAGCTCAATTCTTTGTGTTTTTATTTGGTAGATTTCATTATAACATCTGTATAATAATCATCTGGACTCATTGGTAACTGATAAGAGGAAAAAAAAATTTTTGCAACGGAATACTCAGGCACAGAGAAAACTGGTGTCTGTTATATGAGATATGGACTCGATTAAGTAAGCCATACACATAATACGTAGAAGTGTTCTCAAGTTACTCAAGTGTTGTGTTGACATTTATCATGCTTGTGCGATTCAAGAAACATTTTTACAATAAATAATCCAGAGTATCAAAACACACTAATACTCACATCGCATATATAATTATGTATGATTCACTAGGTAACAACATATAAAGAAGACGCATATAAGTAATATTAATTTGAGAAATCGGAAAGTCTGCGGAGATTAGAGTGTTATTTTTGAGTGAGTAGATTGTTCAGGATTTAATGTAAAAGTAAAAGTGAGTATAGAAAGTTATGTTTACATAGGGTGGTGTGGCGTGAGTGATATGGGATCTCCTATGAATCTCAACAGGAAAGAGTGAGAAATGCGAAGACATCACAGATACAAATGTAAGATTAGAATAGGAAAGCTGAGACGAAGAGGCAACTCTAGATGCAAAAGAGGCGAGGTAAGAATTTGAATGAGTAGAAATGAGTAGAGTAGTATAGAGGTATGGCATTATAGGTGAGAGAGAGGTGTGTGGGAAGTTTTACAACTAAGGAGTATCGTTTAGATTTAAAGTAGGAATAAAGTTGGAGATACACAGAACTTGAGGAACAACAAAAATATACAGAGAGAATAAGAACTCACACTTCATAATGAATGTTTGATTTGTAATTGAAATTACGTATATCTTATACATGTATATTAAATTAGTGAAAAACTAACATTATAGTGAGGGGAGGTTTTGTAGGTAATTGCAAGCACGACAGCGTGAGGAAAACCAAGAGTGAAGGGAGCTTAGTGAGTTAGCGACGTCATGCCATATTATCTTAGAATCAAAAATACAGCCTCTCTGATTCACTTTTGTAATATCGGTGAAAGCGAGCAAGACGCTCGACACAATAAATTGCTCTGAAACACGCTCGTTGTCATAAAGTCTTCTTTTGTTGTGAGTAGGCTCGTCAAGGGACAACTCGATCAAGTATCATATACTACCCCCCGGCTCAAATCACTCTAATAATAATTCACTAATCTAGAAATCATCCACTAATCTAGTAAGATAAATAAGTATAGTCATCTTTTATTGACCTCGAACGTCGAAAGCCATACTGATGATGCTGAAAGATAGGAATGACATCATACACGATATCCATGGAATGAGAGTAAGAAGAGATTTCAACACTCTATCTCACACACTCACAATACAGTGATAAGAGCTATATTATGATGATATGGTATTTGTGCATAATCTTTACAGATATTATTTGAGGAAAAGTTCAAATGTATGATCTTCATAGGATTATTATTCTTCACATTTTCTTCAAAATATGCAATAATATTTTCCGGTATAGCATATAAATATATGGATGATCAGGAGTGATACGTAATTATAGATATAATATCATAGATTATACCGTTTTATTCTATATGCATTAAACCCGCTAGCGACATCAGTATTTGACATAAAGTTCATGTAGTGATATGAGATACGGATATGTAGATAATCCATATATTGATGTACGTTTTAAAGATTATTTCTGTTATCTTTTTGTAGCTCTATCGTCATTACTATATTTGAATATATCACCAGATTTACTATATTGTGTTTATCATGTTTATGAAAGGTTATAGTTTTAATAAAAGTTTGCTTGGTGTGGTTTTCTTCGCTATTGTATTTTAAATACTGTTCTCGTTCCTAGTAGTATTGAGCAGGGTTTGGTTTATAGTACTTATATATTATTATATTAATATATTATATCTATATATTGCTAGGCTAAGTATCTTTATAAAGTTGCTTGATTTACATATCTTAACAAAGTAATATTACAAATTTAGCTCTATCAATGATTATATAATACGCTTGGGGTCTTAATATGGTGATCATGGACTAGCACGCGATAATAAAATTTTCAGAATTCAATTAGGTTTTTACTTTTATATAAGAATTGAAAACTTCATCATCGAGGATCTTGATTTATTTCACGCTACTGTATCATGTTTCACCTTTATAGTGAAGGTTTAATTACTGTTATAGTTATAGCAAATCAATGATATATATTTAATACTAATAGGTAGTAGGTAACATATATAGGGATAATAATAAGAACATCATTTTATGAGGATGTATAGGAATTTTTTGACTTCAAAATTGAAATATGAAGCGAATGGTTTTTAATAATGAGTTTTTCGAGAAAACAGCAAATGTAACAAAATCGCTAATATAGATTCAACTCAAGTTGCCAAATACTCGTTTAGTAGATGACTAATTGTGTCAATACAAATAAATAGAGGTGGTAGTAAGATAGAGACAAAGATTTGAGTTGTCCAAATTCTCAAGAACACAGGAAAGACTGGATTGGTGACAACGGGAATTTCTAAACTAGACAAGGGTTTGAGGTCAGATTGGAATAGAACATGAGGATTGGCATCTGTCAAAATAAACACACACGATCTCACACATCTACATTGGACATGATTACAACTTGCATCAAGGTTACTCCACTCGCACACTCACACTATTTACGAGATTAAATGTATTTATTTAGTCTTAGAGTTTCTACTAGTTCTTGTTAGTGTTTGTTGTGATGTTCTGTTCTTGCGATGATCGTGCGTTTTTCACTTGCGTCGTATATAGAAGAATGGTCGTTGTGTCTAGATATGTTGAATGAGTACACAGACATAGTAAAGAAAAATATAGATATATAGTATGAGTGGTGTGAAGGTACGTTTAAAAGACGTAAAATAGACGCCGAATGAATAGCCCAGTAAAGTCAGAAGTGTAAAAATCTGTAAAGCTTAGGAGTAATATACATATTGAGGCGATGTACAAATGAGAGAGATAATTATACAGCACAGAGCGCTCAGGCTCATTATCGTAGTCTATATTGGCAGGATAATGAGACGGCGACTTTTAGTGAATACTTAATGTATGCTTGAGGGTAAATGTTAAAGCATGTTTTGTAACGCCCTAAACGGAAAGAGCATTAGAGGCACGCGAAAGACGTTGGAAGAATTGAACGAGCTCGCAAATAGCGCACGGAAGAGTGAGAGAGTGATTGAGCATGATTCCTCCTCTAGGTAAGCTAGTGGAAAACCGTATATAATGTTATTTCATTAAGAGACGATTTAGTAATTATAACGTTTTAATATCTAAAAGAGAGAAGTGTTGTGTAGAAGTCTATTTTTCAATAAAACTATTCTTTAACTTTGGGAACTGTAAAGTAGGTACAATTCAAATTGTATAATTTTGAAAGGATCTTTTGAGAAATAATAAATATTATGTATTGTCAATTCATTCTAAAGTAATCAGTGATAAAAAATAATGGTAATGAAAATAGAGAAAAGAGATCATATATATATAATTTTAAATATGCTTTGTTTGTGTGTGCAGAAAGTTTTCAGATAACAGAATGTTTGGGTGTATAGTGGATATTGGTTTCCGTGTGATATCGCAAATTTCATTCGAATAATTGAAAAGAGCCAACACATCACTCATCTACTCTCATCACTAATAAGAGATATAATTTATAATAATAATAATAATAATAATATATAATAATAATGTACATAGATAATCAATAATCAATTAGATAGATTATAAATATGTAATAAGATACGGTGACACTATCATTAGTGTGGAGATAATATGATAATAAGCAAGAAAATTGATTAATTGAAAATATTTGATAATTAATATATCTGAAATATAAATATAATAGTAATGATAATAAATATAGTATAATATAATATGAATAAGATAATGAAATGGATGATAGACTCTAAATACTATAGATAACTGAAACAATAAATTAATATTAAGTTTGTGAAGCTAAATAATATATATATAAATGATAATATAAAATATAATGATTATTGAGAGTGGAAAAGGGAGAACTATATATTCTCCTTGTGATAGAATGGGATGAAGTAAACTATAAGTTTCTGTCTTAGATACCATACATTTTATTATAATTGGAACAATATGGATGATACTGGGTAGACGAGTATGGTGAGAAATCTATAGAGTGGCAATTATTCTTATAGTTTTGTAAATCATTCATAATTAGCGTAAAATAAGTTGATTGATCGTAAAAAGATACTTTTTATGCAAACAATAAGATTTAAAAGGCATGACCTCATTACGTGAGATACAGCTCCTCGTGCAGGAGATACTACTCCCTTTACATCAAAATCTCCTCCAACAATCATGGTTATAAGAATGGCAGAGGTACTTCGGACTTGCTGTTTGCTTTAAGAATAGCCTTTCCAGACTTAAGAAAGGCATCTGACTCGGTACCTAGAGTCAGACTTTGGCAGGCTCTCACACTCTCAGTGGAGGAAAGACTGTAAGAGCAGTAAAAAGCTTGTATAGCGTTTGTGAATGCAAGGTGAGAACTGGATGTAAAAATGAGAAGTTGTTTGAGGTGGGGACGGGAGTGAAACATGGCATTGTCCTGACACCCATACTCTTGCGATTACTGCGATAAAAGTGGGCATGTCATGAAAGAATGTTTCAAGTATTTGGGGGAGGGTGTAGCTATTATCGAAAGAAGGGGCACGTAAGGAATGAATGAATTTAGGTTGACAAGATCCACTACGCAGTCAACACAGACCACTTGCAGAATAGGCTCTTTCTGCAAAGGCCCTCATGCTGAAATTAGCTGTCCAAATAAAACACCGCCTCGTAACACTAACAGCCAGAATTCTAATTCACAATCATGTTCCCTTAATAGACAGGCTTCTGGAACAAATGCAAATTATTCTCTGACTGTTGCCAATACAGATTATACTCATAAACGGACTGACGATCAACGCAGTTTGCCCTCGATGAAATTACATTGAAAACCACATGGTTTAATAAATCACACTATGAGGGACATTGTGTGGGCGAAACTGATCGTAGCGTGAAGCAGGTTAGCTTGAATTCTCCACAAAAAAAAAGAGTCAATTTGTGGAGAGCTTTGAAATTAAAACGAATGAACTCAGTGAAATACAGGCTTACACTACATTAGACACTATTGATCATTCACAAAACAAGGCTATAGATAACGCAGACACCGCTAAAGACCATGATGATGACATGATGCCAAGCTGATGTCGACTCATTACTCGTGAGTGTGGCTTTGAATGATTTTAAATTGACACATTACTGTTGTTTGGTTGATAGTGGAGAAGAGTTATTTTGTTTAGACGTAGTTCCTAATCTTAAAAATATTGAACTTCTATCAGTTGCATATGCTCACATTAGAGTTATTAGTGGGTTATGTAGGCATGATAGAATTCCCATTGAGCATTATGGTAATTTGCAATTAAAATTAAAGAATCTGTTCACTTCAGCTCCAACATCATTTTTCATAGTCCTGCAGGAACATATGGAATAAGCATTAATCTTTGGTACCTGTTCTTTACGATACAATGAACTCTTACCAGATTTAGCTCGACGAAAGTTGAGATCGTGGTTGAAATAGTAAGGATGCCAGAGGAACTAGTCGAAAGGTGGAGGTGGAGAGTGGAGGGAGTCAGGTAGAGAGGAAGACTGAATGGGAGATTGGGAAATTGCTTGGAGAGAGCCCTGAGAAGAAGACATGGGCAGCCGCGATGTGTCAACTGATGGAGGATGGTGTACTTCTGGAAAGGACTGGGTGGAAAGGGATGCTGTCTGCGCTGACAGATTTGACGAGAATTTAGGAATTAGTGACCGTAATATAATTAGATTTAGCATGAATGTGATATTCACATCTCTCTCGCAAGTTAATAGCGTAAAAAATCTTAGATTTTCCGAAATGCGATTTTACCAATTTTCGAGACATGCTTAGTACAGTTGACTGGGATAAAGAATTTAAGGTCCAAAACTGTTTTATCATGTGTAAGAACATTTTAAGCAAATTTTAATGAATTTTCAGTCAGTATGTTTTAAAGATAAACCCATTAATGTGTCGAAGAAGCAAAAAACCCTGTTTGGTGGCACTAGAGATATAACGAAAGAAATCAACTGAAAATTTTTAGATGTCTTTCAACATATTGAAGGTCGTATAAGTCACGGGAGGACGACATTAGAACATTATAAAAATAGAAACCTACAACCTTAACCTCAGTCCAATAAGCAAACCCGGGCAAATAGAGAGAGAGAGAGGCAGAAATTTATTTACGGAAGAAGGAAATAGTAAGTAATAAGGGCCGAAGCACCAAAGTTTTTTTAGCTTTTATATTTCAAGAAACGCAATAGGAAAAATGGTCCAGTCAAGAATGTCGTGCGTACTCTGCGCAGATAACGATAGAACAAAAACTCCTTGCTCATGCTTATCTTTTCGTCGGCCCACGTGTTACTGCAAAGACATTCGATACACTAACTTTGGTATGCATCCAATACATAGATAATACATAGATACATAGATAATACTTAGATAATTTTCAGTTTGAGGTAAAAGAAATTAAATCTTTACTGGAGCATAATGGACACCAAGTAGAAGCCTGCGATCTGATAGTTTATATAGTGAGAATTCTGAAGGAAGGGTAGTGAAAGCATTGCAGAAGGCAGACTGTATTTTGATTTTTTAAGCGATCTATCTATAGAATTTGGTGAGGTACCAGACAACTTAAGATCTGTGTTGTGCATATTTATAAGAAAGCTAGTAAGGAAAATCTTCAGAGCTAGCTAGTTTAGCATCTCTGGTTATAAAGGTTTTGGAAAAGTTACTGAAAGTCAATTATCACGAGCAAATGTTTGGAGGATACAAATATATCGTAAATGACCCTAGCATGTGTTTTAGAAAGGATAGGTCATGTCAGGCCAAACCTTATTAAGAATTTATCAGGCGAATACAATTGACTGACGCAATACCCAGGAGATACAGTTGATATTATACTATTTAGCTCTTCAAGCAAGCTTTTCTAAGGTTCCCCACATAGGCTGATTGAAAAAGTTTTTGAAATATGAAAAAGGGAATGAATAGCAGTTTTTAATAAAAGATGACTGTATGAAAACGTCACTACAAAAAATGGCATACAGTCATCATGAGAATAATATAAATTATTAATTATCCACAGGGTAGAAGTGCTTCGGCCACTATTGTGATTACATATATATATATATTATCCATATATATATCATACCTATATATATATATATAAATATATACTACTTAAGGTATATTATATACTATATATTATATAATATATATATATAGTATATATATATATATATATAGATTTAGACCAAGGTGCTCCTGAAATGTACACGGTTTCTAAGTTTGCGCAGATGTGGATACCTCAGTCAAAGCGACCATGGTGACTCACTCTACACACTAAAATGGTCTTGATAAACTTGATGGGTGGCAGGTAAGTGCAAATGAATTTCTAGATAGTAAAAGTGTAGGTTTTCACCTCAGGTTATTCCAAATAAAAGTTTTAACTAACCGACTACTTGGGGGAATTGGCTTGATCCTGTTGACCAAAGAAAAGTATTTAGTTTGATTATACGTAAATTTTTTTTACACACACTCTGCTAATCATGTCTGGAAGCAAGGAATAGAGCTAATAAGATGATAGGTATAATAAACAGCAATGTCGTTTACAAGAGCAAGGAAGTTATAAGTAAATGTGGTATAAAATTGTATGTTAGGCCAGCATTAGAATATTGTGCACAAGTTTGGGTCCCTTATTTAAGGAAGACATATATATTCTAGAGAGAGTACAACGCAGGGCAACAAGGATGACTTCTGGGCTTGAGTGTAATAGCTATGAGGAGAGGCTGAAGGATTTAGGAATGTTTTCTATAGAAAGGCGATTTCTCAGGGGGCATGATACAAGTCTACAAAATATTTACATTTATTGATAATCCGGAGATCAATAAATTTTTCATAGTAGACTACGGACGGGA